>WAAG01030446.1:2749-22847 GCA_013390105.1 Tichodroma muraria
TGCAGGTCTGTCTTGCCTTTCCCCTTCTTGATTTGTAGTAGCCAATAACGAAGTAAGTAACCAATTAAATGAGCTGCACCCATTGATTAGGTGAGCGCCGCACATGGCCGAGGCTCTGAAGAAGAGCCAAAATTGTGAATTCTGTCTGAGAGAGAGTGATGAGATAATAAAGGATCAGTTAATTTGAAACAGGTTACAGTTTTCTTCAGATATTTAGGATCCTGGAACAAAGGAGCAGTTCCTAATAAAGAGCCCTGGGATCCTTGCTCCCGGGGAGTGCTTGCTGACATGGTGAAGGGACACCTACAGTGCTCAGACAGGTTTTCCACCAGCACAGCCCAACATATGGGGGCACATATTGATCCATCCACCTTCCATCTCCTCTTCCAAAAAAAGCCCTGCCAGCCCCTTCAAGTCCACACGACTTGGATGGAATTTCTTTCTTCCTGAAGTCGTTTGAAGTCTTTGAAAGGGTGGTTTGGTGTTGTTCAGGAAAAGGTGTTATCACCCTGGACTGCTCCAGGAAGGAGTGCTGGGAATCACAACCACTGCTCCTTCACAGGCACAAGGGGCTGCTCCATCATCTGGATCAGGGCACAATGCTCAGATACCTCCTCTATATAAAGTGATAATTAAGTTTACTAATACTTCATTAAACATTGATCAGCCTTCCTAGAAATAGTAACATTAGAACCATAATGAAACGGGATCGTTTTTTATCCGCTTGTTTTTGAGGCCATTATAATTGGCTTCATTACAATTAAGAAAGTATTTTCTGAAAAGCCATTTCCCTGGAAATGTTAGAGAACAGTTTGTTCTGCTAGCAACTTCCACGTCAGGCTTCTAAGTTGCTTTAACTCCCTGCGTGCTGCAAACTTTCTCCTGCCATTCCAGTGATGCCAGTTCAAATTATGCAAGATGGATCCCACCCTTTGTACCCCAAAGGTACTTATTCTCAAAATTGACCATATTAGAGGACTAATTGGCTAAGCCACCATGCTGGCTGATGTGAAATGCTTTCAAACACCATGAAACAGCTGTGTTTATCGGAAATATGAAGAGTGACTTTTTAATAAGGAGATCTGGCAATAATCCAAATTTGTTGAAAGGAACTTACACTTCTGTGTATAATACAATACAAGAGGTAAAGAATGGAAGCCTAAAACAATAGCTTTAAGCCCACAGATTTTGGTGATGAAAGCAGTTACCCAAACAAGAAAAAAAAATAATTAAGAAACTTGGGCTGGGATTTGCAGAGGTCCTGAGAGAATTCATTAACTGCTTTTGAATTTCAATGGGAGCTGCTTCCCTGTAACACTTTCAAAGGTTTCTGAAAGTCCCCATTTTCCGTAGTGCCCATTAGGAACAGACTTTAGGGTGATGAAAGTAGAGGAATTTCTCACTCAGGTTGGCAAAACCTGCCTCTACTTAGATACTGAGCTCCTGGGGGCAGGACTGACCAGTCCTAGGATGAGCCCTTGGAAGGGAATTCACATCCCTGGAAAACTCAGGTATTTGCTAAGCCCCATAATGGTGCGAAGGGGCTGTTTAGTAACATGTTTGTCAGGTCCAAGGATGAGCTAAATGCAAAGTGATCCCATCTCACATTCCCATTTGCAGTGTCAAGGCTGGGAAATCATGGAGCTGGAGAACAAAGATAGGGCTTTACCCTCTGAGCACTGGTAAAATTTAGGTATCACTCACTCCCACATTCTGTAGACAAACATAGATGAAAAATTTAAAATATAACAGAAACAGCTGACCAATGCAAGAGACAGTGAAACACCCTAGACAGGATGGATGGAGGATCTGTCCCTGTCCATGAACATCAAAAAGATGGGCTGAACTTCAGGCTATCCATCTCTCAGCTCCAGAAGTCAAGAGCAGCTGGCCAGCTGAGCACTGCTGGAAAGAACAGAGCCACGGTATCTCCAGATCAGGGCTGGCTCTCAGCCCTTCTCTGCAGCTCTGAGTGGTACAAGGCACCTGGACCCTTTGTTCAGAAACACTCTTCCTGTAAGAAATTTTGCAGTAGCAAGTGGGAGGCGGGAGGACATTTTGCCAAGGCCCACGGAGCTGCTAGCAAAAGGAAAATATGCTTAGGGCTGTGTTTGAGCTCAGGGTTTATTGGTGTACTCTGGGCTGCTGAGTACTACAGGCTGCTTTTGAAAACCTGTAGAGCTGAACTGAGCACTGGTTCCAGATTCTGGCACGGGCAGGGGGCCAGTTAAGTTAGCTATTTTGAGCAGAATGTTTTAAAACATGTCAGAATTCTGCTGCCTTTGGGAGATCAGAATACTATAGAATTGATTACATGGGGACAGAAATAAAAATCAGACCTATAGAAAGCACTCCTTCCTTCCAAGACTGCAGCTAGAGGTCAAAAAGACTCTAATTTAACACATTTGTAGAATTCCTGCCTCGCATCAAATGCTGTCAACTTCTGCATATTATTACTACTTTTAATACACATGATGCATTCTCATATATTCTCATCACAAGATAAAAACTACTGCTAGGAGAATATATCACATCTTTCTTATAATGAAATGCAGTTGATAAGTTTACAATAGAAATGTAAATTCTCTTAAAAACTACAACCTTTATGTGTGTGATGATATAATTCTGCTTTGATGCTAAAAAGGGCATGGTAATGGAATCTGTGACTTTGGAGTGATATATTGCTGTTAAGTTAATAGGACTCCACATTCCCATTTCTAATATCAGTGTTTTTCCTCCCTTTCATTCTGTAGATGGTAAGCTGATACTACATAAACATTGTTAAAGCTATAGTTCCACGCTACAGTAATTCACTTAACTTTAACATGATTTATGGTTCTGTCAATAGAGGAGGTTGAAAATCCAGAGCTCTGATGCTTAAACATGGGCTCCATATTTAAAGCAATAATGTGCTTTTTGTGTGTTTCTGAAGCTAGAAGAATTTAGCATAAAGCAGAGATAAAAATATTATAGTTCACTGCACTGTTTAAAGCATATAGTTCAACTCCACGGATACATCAAAGAGAGAAAAGGAACCAAACGCAGCGTCAGGAAAAGCATGGGCAAAATACTTTGTTCCTGCAGCACTTTATTTTTATATTATTTTTTAGGGATGCATGAAATCCTATTAGTATTTTTAACACTCCCCTTTTTTNATCAGCTCCTTTTGTCAGGATGAGTTTAAATCTGGGTCCACTGTGTTAATCACCCCGCTTTCTTCTTTCTGGCACTTCCCCTCCAGGCATTTTGCCTCTTTAGGAGATTAAGCGACCAAGTCATCTTGTTGCTCTAACATGTCCTCACTGGAGCAACATATTAACACAACTCCTCTGCAAAAGAGCCCTCTTTAGAAGTTTGCTGCAGGGATGACAAATTAACCCAGCATGGTGTCCCACACATCTATCTCAGTACAAATTATTAGTGTAATAGAGGTTTTAGTTATGCATTTATCTAGTAATTATTGAACGAAGCTGAGCAATCGTGGCCCTTTATGAGGCGAGCTCGGTGGGTGGTCTTACAGTTAATTTAGGATAGGTCTGTCTAAGCAGTTCACTCACACACAAATTAGCTGAACAGCCTGCTCCTTTAAATATTTCCTATGTCACAGGCTAACTCTTGACAATACAACAAAGGTAGAGTTTTAATTACACGGTCGCTGACTTTTGTTTAGCTGGAGCTTTAACCCTTTGCAGGCCTCCCTCCCTGCCCAGGCTGAGGTAGGCGGGGGCAGTTTGGGGATTGTGTCACGGCTAAAGCCTGACCTTGAGGCCATCTGTTGGGAAACTGCTTTTCCTTCAGCACCAGGTTACCCCAAAGTGAGGGCAGAAAATCAGAATCTTCCCCTGCTCAGTCAGCTGTCCCGACATTGCAAACTGGATCACGTAAACTCGTCTGATGGTCAGCGCTGTGCTGTTCACGGCCTCCCCTCAGCTTCCTCGCCCTTGTGGAGTGACTCTCTTGCCTCTCTGACATCACCACCCCTTGCTCTGAGGTGTCTGTGTCAAGCTGCCCCGGTTTGGTTTTTGTCAGAATTTCAGAGGGAAGTAGAAGGTTACACCACTGTGCCAGGTGACAGCATCGAGAAGCAGCCACAGAGACTCGTACAGAACAGGACATTACAAAATGTCTTTTTACAGCGTACACCAGAAACCATCACTGTGATTCACTTGGAGCTGGCTGACAGGACAGCGAGCAGGCACCAGGACTTTGGTGACCCAGTGGAGGATTTTGATAGAGAAGGACACAGTATCTTTCCAGATATGTGACATAAAGGTTTTGCCACTTTGGCATGAACAGAGAGTACTGTGCTGCAGCGTTTCCCTGGCAGGCCTTGTCCTGATAAAAGTCTAAGTGGCAATGGTAATTATGGAGGAAATTAATATAATGGAAACCAGTCCACTAGTTGACTTTCATCCCTTCTTCTCACACCCCCCTTTCCTTGGGTTCTTGCCTTCGTGCTGTATTTCTTGCTTCTTGTAATTGTGTTTCTCCTTCATTTATCTTCCTAACACACCATCTCATTGTTATTTTTTTTTTTTTTTTCTTTCCTTGCCTTTTCTGACTTGCTTTTTTGGCTTGCAGGATCCACACTGTCATATTCCATGGGAATGCTTGAATGCTCTGCAGCACAGGCTGCTGTACATCCTGGCTTTACAAGATCGTGGTCAATTTAATGTTTCAGCCAGCTCCAGTTATAAAGTCACCAGAGTGTAAGTAGCAATACATGGAAGGCTAAAACCACTTATGTAAATACTGCTGTCACCCATAGTATTTAAATCCTTCACTGTCTGGTGAAGAGTTCAAGTGGTCTGGGAAGCTTTGTGAGGTGCCAGCAATCCACGATGGCTTTGCAATGCTGGAGTGCTGTGGTGAGCTATGCTGACCGCCAAATAATCTCATTTGCAGGTAACAAAAGTATGCCTGAGTAGGAGAGAGATCTGGCTGCGTGAATTTTCAAGGCTTTGAAATAAATTCTAAAACTGATAGTGATGCTAAAGCCACCCTATAGGTGATCAATTTACCATCTGCCAGACACTGAATCCCAACCACGCTGGTCCAGAGAAGACATATGGTGCATTCATAGAGTCATGCCCAAAAAACTGCCATCATCAAGTGAGGCTCCATGAATCACTTTGCTAGCTTATCACCAAAGAAACTTGGATCTTGCCACCATCTGTTGGAAGTACTGAGGAGTCACTGAAGCATTGGCATCCCTGCGCCAGCACTCGCTGCACATCTGGTCTGCTGGTCAGCCAGCTCAGATCCTCTCTCCTGGCTACTGCCCAGCTGGGCTGGGCACTGGCAGCAGCACCAGTGCAGACAGCAACGAGGGCACAGCACAGCACAGCACAGCACATCCAGGCAATTCCAGGAGAGCAGAGGTTTTCCAACTGGTTCATTGGGTGGAGCACCTCAGAGCTCAGAAATCCTCTCAAGGATCTTACTCCTCCTCCAAGGAAGTTTTGTTTCCAATATTTGGAATCATTGTAGGGATCACAGGGAAGGGCATTCAGTATCCTGGGACACCCCAGCATCAGATGTACAGTGCATTCCAAGGGATGCTTGGAAGCGTGTGAGAGATTCAGGAATATTCCCGAGAAGTTATAAATCACTGGTTGTCAATGACAACACCTGCCATGAATAGTCTACAGCTTCTTCTCTGCTGTCTATTTTGATCATGCTTTACAAATGCATCTCATACACACATCCAAGTGATAAACTTGCACATACGAACATGAGAAGGAGATGGAACCTCCTTGTGATCGTCGTGTTGGCTGAGGAGCTTACTCTGATGGTGACCTACTTACTCACAACTCCCCTTTCTCTGAAATCTCTCTGCAGAACGCAGATTAAATCCTGTTCTTTGTTTTCCAAAGACCCCTTGGAGTGACCTGCCCCTGACCATTTACATAATGCACCTGTGTCCAGAGGGAATTTAGCTTGTGTGTGCTGTACCATCATTTCTGCACAACTCCCAGTAACCACTGGTGGAAGTGAATCTCTCAATTATATCCTCTTATATGACAGCATTATACTCTTTATGTTGCCACTTCTGATACCTGAAAAGCTCCTCTCTTCTGCTTACTGTCCCTAAAGTACGCCGGAGGCAATGGGATAAAGAACAAAGCTGGATTTGCAGAAAATAATCCATCTCAGTGTATCACCCTTTACTAACAGAGTGATTGTTGCAGCAGGGAAATAAACACAGCCAGTGTGCTGTGGAAGAAGAATACTGAGGAGGAATGTCCCAAAAGAACAAAGAATGAAGTCTGGGACAAGATTTTTTCAGGACGATGGCACTTAAAGAAACCATGGATAGATTCAGAGGGATTTTTTTCCTGAAAGTCTGTGAGACTTTGCTTGTGAATGAGCATAAAATAGAAGATGTTTCTAAATGATGTTGCAGAAGAACAGTTTTGGTTAACTTGTTAGGAACCATGATGATCAAAAGCTGTGTTGCTTCTTTACGGAGTTAGTAAAGAACATCTCCTTCCAAACAAACAAAATTTGGGACTGTAATAATTCTGTTTGCTTCTCTGGCTCCCATTGAATGTTCTTCTCACATAGCCAATGGAAATCCCTCAGTGCACAGAAAAAGTCTTGTGAAAACAGACTGTAGATGAGATTTAAACAAGGCCTCACCACTGAGACATTTCCTCTCTCAACCACACAAGAATCCAAAGCACAGAGGGTCTAAACAGGGGCAGACAAAGGCAGTCAATGATCTTAAAAAATTAGTGTGAGGTAAAACACAGCTAAATAAAGAAAGGCCTATTAACTAATCAATCAACAACTGAAATCTAAAAGGCTGAACTTCTAAAAGACAGGAATTGGGAGTCAGCTGATGTGCACTGAATAGAATGTTAATGGAAGCTTCATATAATTCATACTTGTATCACCAATTATCAAGGCTTTTAAAAGAGGACATATCTGCCAGGCAGCTCGGATCCAAATTTCAAGGGAAATCTCTATAGAGCTTAGATGCCTAAATATCTTCTGAGGATCTAGGTGTATGTCTAAGGGTAATGAATAATTTTTATGGATTAACCGCAACAAATCAAACTACAATAAGCAGATTTAACAAAGCACAAAACCTCCTGAAGTGCAAGTCTGACCTTGCTTCAACTTTGTGCAACTCCACCATTTCTCACCACATCACCTGGATGTGCAGACAAAGAGGCTCCTCCTGGTTTATGCTGCCCTCAGTAAAACCACACTGCTGCCAAACAGACATTTCCAAATAATTTCTAGGATGAATTGCTAATATGCCTTTTTATGCTTCACCATTCGACCAATTCCTTAATAATCTTCTCTAAATGAGACGAAATTTCATAGCAGAAAGAAATATGTCACAACCATTCATTCCTATTTTTGTATCTTCCAAAGAGGTTTGTAAGAGGATTCATTCATTTGTGTCTCTTACTAAGCCCAAGTGAGTTCCTTTTCAAACGTGAACTCAGTATTGCATTTAGTTTTCTAGGCTAAATGCAAATGCATCTTTCCAATAAAAATGTATAAACACATCTAGACCCAGAGGACATCTCTTTTACTTGGAAAGTCAGTCAGAAGAGTACTGAGAAGGAAACCAGCCAAAGTATTGCAGGAACCAACTTCAAAGGAGTCCCCTAACAAGGCACACTGACACCAGCAGCACAAGAATAAATGACTGGCAGAAGGAAATCCACAGAGCTGGAAGACAGGCATGGGTCAGAAGTGATGGATGGGTCCCTGTCTCGAGCAGTTGGACCGAGTCAACGTGATGGATGGTCACAAGCAGAAGACACTTCCCTGCAACACATCCTGTCCCTTTCCCCACCCTCTTCCAACAAAACCCCAAGGCCCCAGAAACCAGCGTCTCCACCTTGAGCGCTCATCAGGAGCCTTCCCAAAAGCAGCCCAGCCTAACAGAACCAGCCTCCAGACACCTAAACCCTGGTGGGCGTGAAGGTTCCGAGCACAGCCCCTCGCTGGGCGGTCGCAGGCGGCGATGGCTTTCCGTGGAGCGGCGCTGGCGCGGCCGTGGGGGCCGTGGCTGCCCCTGGCTGCCTGGGGGCTCTCGGGAAAGGCCTCACCTCTGGGTCCTGTAATGACAGGTCGATGGTGCTGTGTGAAAGCCGTTCCAAGGGAGGAGGTCTGCGAAGGCGAGGGACTGCTGAAACCAGACTTCTCTGACTTCTTTAATGTAGTTGGCGATGGCATTCCTGGCAAGAATGATTGATAAGTGCAATTTAATAATGCTAGGTCATGGAACGACAGCCTATGCATTGTGAAAGGGGGTGCAGAAGCAGCTAGACACACTTAAAGGACAAATGAAACGCAACACAACAGCAAGCTGAAAGCTCACTTTTATTTGTGGGGTTTTTCTTTGTTCAAGGCAGAAGCACCATGGTTTGCTCTGAGCCATGAGTACTAAAAGGCAGCCATATTTTTCTTATAAATCTAAAATAAGGATAAGATGCAGCTTATTATTGCTACTGAAACCTACTCTGCTTTATTTTTAGAAATCTGTAATAGCTGGAGCATTTGGATTTTTACAGGTTTTTTTATGAGTTCTGTCTTTCACTCCTTGGTTTAGTAGATTATTGCAAATGGATCTTTTAAATGTGCCGCACGACTCAAGGCACAACTAGAGAATGGAGTTCTCTGAGTTCAAACTCTTCCTCCCCTCACTCTCTTGACTTCAAAGGTATTTGAAAGTTATACGTTTATGTGGTTCTCTGTCGCTTTCACATTTTTTTTTTAAAGGGTGAATGGTATTTATGTCTTGATATTAGAAGCCACACCGGAATTATTTCAGAGTTGTTATCATGCCCTTGAACTGCATCAAAGGCTCCCAATGAAAATCAGAGTTAAGTTGTCACTGGGTGAAACTTCTGCCAGGACAGGCTGAAATGGTGTGGTACTCTCTGACAGGTTTGTTATACAGGGTAAGAATAACTCCTGTTGATGCCACAACAAGGCTGTGGTATCAAAAAAAATAAATAATGGAATGGACACATTGCACAGGCTTTTAAAACCTGAGCTTTTTCTGCGGATGGTAGACGCTTGGATGAAAGAATTTTACAGTATATAAATGAAAGGTATGCATGTCTGTCCATACTAGCCTATATTTTTGCAGTTCTAGATGCATCTGGGTATTCTGATTATCAGAATGTATCCTGAAAACTCAAAATTTCCAGTATATGCAGCCCATCGGGCATTCTGGATATCCACAGGAATATAGCAAAACAAAGGTGGAGATTTCAGGTGGAAAAGCAAAATATCAGGTAATGTGCAAGTTGAACTTCCACTGGCAGAGTAACTTAATTTTATTTCCAACTCTGTGGTTTATAGTATTTATTTGTTAAAAAGGTAAAGAGAGAGGCCTGGACAAGATTATCTCTGGGTTATATTATTAACTTTATATTTAATAAGACTAGTTTTATAGTCCCTGGGATGTTGATTGCAATATGCAAGAGCCTTCTTGTACTTTATACTCTGCACTGCTGGGTCTTAATGGTTTCAGTGAGGCTTTGGAGTTTATATTTCTGTAAGTTAAATAAAGTAAGGGAATGGTTTGAATTCCTGTCTTGTACTTGCAGCTTTTTGCCTCAAACTTGTTTGCTACAAGGTTTGTTGTTATGGTGGCTTTTACCTCATAACAGGAAAGGTTACAGACTTAATCTTTTAAAAATCAAAGCTTAGAACTGACTACGGTGCAAGAAAAACATTGTGATGGGTATTATTTTATTTTATTTTTTTTTTAAATTTTCATGTGGTCTTAGGGACTTTGGAGTAGGAACGAAAGCAATGATTGGTCCAGTTTGGGGGGAAGAGAGAAAAGGAGACTGAACTGAGGTGTTCCAATGAAATATTCCAGTGCAGCCTGCTGAATTTCTGCTCCAGTGGGATGTAACTTAGTCATGGCATGTCCATATTCAGGACAAGGACACTCCAAGGAATTAACGGTGCCGTTGACCCAGATTTCCCTGTGATGGAAGAACTGGGGATGGAAACACCAAAGGAGTGTCAACCCCAGCCCTAAGTGCGAAATATTACGGACAGTCCAAGCGACTTCTATGCACAGGGGAGGTCACTAAAATTTTCCAGTGTGGGAGCTGCTCCAAGAGCAAGGTTGTGCTGCCCATGAGCAGGGACCCAGGTGGGACATGAGTTACCTGAGCCCTGGGCAGGTGACAGAGGTCGGGGCAGGAGTGAGATCTCAACTCTATGGCTCAGGAGCTCCCTTGCTTTCCCTGGCTACAAACCCTCCTTAGGGTTATGGCAAAGATAATAGAGCTTCTAAAAAAAAATGAAACAGCTTTTCTTTTACCCCTGTGTTAAAAAAAAAGCCCTGCAGGACTCATCTCTAAACCACAGCAGGGAGAAGGGGCAGAGGCAGTGGAATATGATTCAAAGCTGCAGCAAGTTCGTGTGATTGTGTCCAAACACTGGAACTTGAGGAGCTACAAAGAAGCTGATGAATGACCTTGAGTGTGGCAATGCTGAGCAGTGTCATGTTCATATGGGGATGGGTTTTATAAGGTCGAGGCAGAGGCTTTCATGTGAAAATAGAGATTTTAATGTAACCTTATGCAGGGAAATCGAGTAGAAAAACAAACTGAAGCGCTGATAATTGGTTGCTACTTTTGCTCTATTTGTTTGTTATCGTTCTGATTGCCATTATTATCACAAGTTTGGTTCATTTATTTATTTTTTTTTTTTCCCAGGGTATTTTGAAATGAATTGGTTTGGAACAGTCCAACTACACCATGTTTTTGTTTTGTTTGGGGTTTGTAATGACACATTTTATTTTGAGTGATCACATCCATCAGATCTCAAGAAAAAAATGGCTGCTTCCTAGTTCAGAAGAATATGCAAACAGGAGCTTAATTACATCACTTAATATTGACCAAGAGAAAGAAGAAGATGAGCTTGCCAGCTCATTTCCAAAGCATGTTTTGTCCTTTAAGAGGGGAGGGTATGACAGAAAGTTAGGCAGTGCAAAGCAATTAGCATCATTCACATTTTATGTTGCGCTAGCATGGTGCTCTAGCAGCAAAATTCAAACATTCTTTGAATGGGTTAATAAAAGAAGAAATACAGTCGGCATGCAAGAAAAAGGTTTCCAAGAACAAGCCAAAATATGTCCCATTCTTCTAAATTTATCACAGCCATGTCACATTATCCTTGAGACTGCCAGGAATGTCAATTTTTTTGCAATTTAAAAAAAAAATATCTCATTTAGCACCATATGTTTGGTTAATGTGCCTGATATATCCTGCGTATTCTTTAGTCCATCCATTTCTAATACTCATTTTCTTTTCTTTTTTTTTTTTCCTTCCCCTCCCCTTGCTAAGCCATATGTTACAATGCTGGTCATTCTATCGAAGCTCCTTTCGGGAGCTGAGAGTGAGGGGACTCTTTAAAATCACCCAGAAAAACTTTGATTCTACAAGTCTCACTTAGGTGAGCAGTCTCAACACTTGAGTTAGCTGTAGGTGCCTGGTGCCTATGAAAATCAGGCCACCTGTGAGGTGGCACAGTGAGTATTAACTACGAGGAAGGAACTAAAGGTAGATGGCTAAATATTGAATTAAGTGTTTAATTTCTGGCACCCACATTTGAGACTCTTGGCTAGTTTTAAGGGTCTTCTGCTCCATACCTAATGAGTTTTAACACATTTAGCAGCCCCCAGTCTGCAGGGCCCCTCCTGTGCTGCTCAGGGATGCAGGAAATTAAAAAGTTAAGGCTGAAGGTAGCCTGGGCAGAGCTGGGGATGCATCCCGGGAGGATGGTGCTGCCTTGCACGGCTTTCCTCAGCATTGGTCCCGGGAGCCAGCGATTAGTGGGGACCACTGCACTGAAGACCAGACTTCAGCACTTCACAGGACCCTGAGGAAGGGGCAGTGCCAGCTCTAAGGACACCTCTGAGTCCCCGCTCTCCTCTCTCTGCTCTCTGGTGCAGGGCAGCAACAAATTACAACCTCCCCCAGCCCGTCTCAGCTGCGCTGGCCGGTGGATAGGGAATGGAGCCAAGGATCCTCCCCGTTCCCTGCCTCTTTCCATCCATCTGCTCTGAGCAAGGAATAAACAAGAACAGCCAGAACACAACGGCTGGGTAACCCAGGTGGGGGTTAAAAGTGTTCCTTACTATTCTGTGGATAGGACTCTTGTCCAAATCGCAGTCACACCTGGCACTTTTAGGGAGCACAGCTTTCAGAATCCAGGTCTGAGTCTCCTCTGAATGTTATTTAGAGTGAGACAGAAGAAAATCAGACTTTGTCTGTTTTCGTCCTAAGGCAGCTTTTAACTACAGAATAAATGGAGAAGTAAATTGCTAAATAAAAGAAGAAAATAAGGGGATTTGTGGCATAAAACGCAGGTGGAAGCCTGAGTGGGTGGGTTACTTTGACTTACTATACTTGTGTTCATGTGATTCTACATGTATGCCAAACATACATGGTCTGAGCCTGCTCCCATTAACATAAATCTGCTTTATTCACTGGACAGAGGGAACCTGATCAAAGACCATGATGGTGCTAAATGGAACAAGATGTGTACTTTCATATTTTCTTTCCAAAAGGAGATATTAATTTGACATCGGTTTTTCAGTTGAGAAGAATTTTAATTGCAGTACACAATAAGCAGAAAATTCAGACAACAATAATCTTGAAACTGTTAGCAGCATTATATTTCTATCAAGGAATTTGTGTGCTTTTTCAACATTAGAGCTTTCTGAATTTTCATTAATTTGGCATTTCCCTAAACAAACGAGTTATTATTTTGTTCATTCCACATCATGCATCACACCCTTCTGCTCAAATGCATAATGCAAGCGCAAATGGGATCCTTGTCCTTGGGAGACTCTGGTTACTGGAGCCATTGGATGTTGAAGTCCCGCAGAAAGACTTTCCAAAACTCTGCACTTCGCAAACCTCCAGCCCAAGTGTAATCAGTGAGTGCACAGGAAAACTTCGTGTTCCTCATCTTCTAAGGGGCACTGGAGCATTGTGATGGGTTTAATTCCTCTACCTCGTTATGTTTGCCAGTACTAGAAACACACCACGTAAGAGTCTTCCTTGAGTACAGCTAAAGGTCTTCAAATGTTCATGTATGAGGCTGATATATATTTAAATGGACCAGAAAATGATGCGTGAGAATTGAATGCACAAACCCTCCCCAGAACAAACAAGTATCTGCGAACCTCTTTTCCGTGTACCTGCCACGTGCCTTACTGAAAAATCAGGATTAACTCTGATGGAGTGAGCGGAGTCACAGCAAGAGGAGAACAATCCCCCTTCTCTCCAAATCTACACCCGAAAATCCGTCCTATTTCACTTGATTAATTGCTGGCATTATTCTACCTGCACACATCTCACACAGCAACTCCATCTCTCGTTAGCTACGTTGGTAGACCAGCTCATATTCATCTCCAAAGACCTCTGGATAATTACCCCAATATTCCCAGTAGCTCTCTGCCACTAGACTCTTGGTGGAGATTTCATAACAAAAGCTATGAGTGAAACATGGTCTGGATCCTCCTTCCCAAGGCACACTAGGAAAAGGAATCACGGAAGCTCAGGCATTACCAGGTGGACCATGAACTCGACAACATGCAGAACAAACAGATGATGCAGAAAAACAAGTCGGCTGTTGAAGGAAAAAACTGATATATGGGAAGCATTTTTCAAGGAATTTTCATCCTTCTGTGTGAATTATTCCAGCAATTCCACTGAAATCAGTATCAACAGAAAGGCTGATCAGCTGCTATACGTATTTATATTTTTTTTTAATTCCTGGGGAATTCTGAATTTCAAGCTTCTTGAAGCGTTGACGGCTACACTCCTGCCAGTCACAGTAAGTCTGTTCTATTTAGTGCTGAGCAAACTTTGTCATCAGCCGAGATACGATCACACTGACTGCCATCCATCAGTTTACTGTATTAATTGCTCCAGTATACACAAAATACAACACAGATGGAAATTCACTCGTCCTAATGAAGTGCTCTTTAGTTTCTGCGTTCTGAATGGGAACTGGCTCCCCTGGTTGCAGCCGGAGTTACCATGAACACTGATTAACTACCTGCCAGAGGAGCACCTCGCTTCACAAGGCTAAATCCAGCTTAATAAACAGTGATTTTTACAGAAGAAAAATGAAAGCTCCCCCTCTATCCACTTATCAAACTGCTGCATATGCATCACCAACACACACATCCAGTTTCCTCAGAACTCGACATCTGACAGATCATCAGGAAAACAGAGCTAATCTATCCATACCCATCAACATCGTATCATAGGTGACTGCCAGATACTTAAGAAGCTATCCAAAAGAAATGTCACAACTCTTTTTCAAGACACTACAAAAGGAATGTTCCAAATAAAATAAAGCAAATGCACGTACAAGTAAATGAGCCAAAGAACTTAATAAAAAGAGATTGATTAAAATGAGGACCAGAATGTTCAAAAAGGACTGAGAGAGAGAGAGAGAGGTGCCAAAGGCGCATTAAATGGATTCAATGGCTTTAGGTTTTAAATGCTTTTGGACTCCTCAGCAATTTTTAGCCAAAAATGATAATTCAAGTTAGAATCAAAATTCTGATGTCACTTAGGGAAAAAGAAGGTTGAAATTTCTCCTTTGCAAATGAGCACAGATCCATTTACAAAGTAGAAATATCAGTTTATAGTGATGGGCAACCTTGCCTACAGAATTTTAAAGCCGAGCACTACAATATTCACAATTATCTTTAAATCCTACCCCGTGAAAGTCTGCCTAAATTTTTTGGTACAACATTCTCATAGAGTGTATTACCTTGTCTGTTTGCATCTGTGTTTACAGCATCATCTGGATTGTTTTAGGTCGCTTAAGTTAGGCTTCGTTCCTGCTCTGCCACCCAAGCAGTTCTTTCAATAACTAATAAACTGGTACTCAACATCTTATCAATTTCTTCAAAACATAATTTCATGAGTTATATATTTAAAAACTTTAATGAGAAGAGCAATAAACAGCAGGATAACAGTTCAATTCTGCCTCTGAGTTAATGTCAGCTTCGGCATAATTTTCCATTGTATAAATATATATTGCAAGAAGAATAAAAAAAAATAAAATTTCTAATGACGTCTTTAGACATCTTGTCTAAAATTCATGACTGCATTTGTTTCATTTCAAATGCTACTTGAGAGTTTTTCAGCACACTTGGCAGATTAGATATAGCAGCAGGGACAAACTGCAGCCATCTATAGGAGAATATACCTTTATGTGGGTGCTTTGGGGATGGAACATCTATAGCTGCAAGGCAAAAAATGCCATCATAAATTTGGATGGCATTTACAAAGCCCTCTAAAAAGTCTTTGCATATGATTATAGCTGAGGTATGATATTTTTGCAAGTAAAAGACCCAGAATAGATTTATGTTTCAACTATATCTTCCTGAGATGCATATGGATCCTAAATTGCGAGCGATACTAAAGGGAATCTTAGTAACTGAAGAGGATGGAGTAAAATTTTTGGGGTTTTATTTATTTATATAATTTTCTTAAAAATCATTTGCTCATTATTTGCATGTCATCAAACCACCATTGGCTACCCAGGCTATACATAACAATGATGGCTGCTGAACGCCCCAGGCATGAGATGGAGATGGGTAAATATGCAGATTTTCTCAATTTGTGACCTCAGTTACTGCATGGTAATGTCTTCAAATGACTTTTATGGTGACAGAACTAAGTTTGGTGCTAATATTGGTTTTGGAGATTTAATCGGTGTACACTGCCATTGAACATGTGTTTTAGTTAATAAAAGAGCTGTGGTCAGGATTGAAAATAGCCCAGGTGATTTACCACGGACTGCAAAGCCACCTGTTTTCTGCACAATTTGAGGTGAAGAGTTTATAGGTTATTCCAAAGGAAGAAAGAGTTGCAAGCTGAATTTGTGTGCACTGTACCAAGGGATTTATAATTTGGCAGGTCGAGAGTGTACTCATGGAACTGTTATGCTTTGGTACCCAGTGGTTCTTGGTGGTTTTACCCTCTGACTGCCCGTGTTTGACAGTCACAGGACTGAACGCTCCGTAACACCAGAAATAATTTGTAGCTGACCTACAGCTGCTGTGCTCCTTCCTGGGAATGTCCAGTTGCACACTGGAATGGCACTGGGGACCTGCCACCAGCAGCTCCCAGGCAGACAGACTGAAACTGCTCCCCCATAGGTGATATCAGACAGGTGAGATCAGCCTCCCTTCTCTGCATTCCCAGTGGCTTCAGGATTCCCTGAGGGAAGGCAGAGCACGGCAGTTTGGCTTTGGCATGGTTTCCAGGGGAGCCTGGATGGCCCTGCTGCCTGCAGGTCTGCTCCTGGGAGCTGCCCAAGCCCTCTGTCACCCACTGGGCAGGTGAAAACACACCTGGCAGAGGGGCGGAGGGCTCCCAGGGAAAATCCCCCCGCGAGTTCCATGAAAACAGGCAGAGGTGACATGTGAGGGCTCCTCCAGCGCTGGCACCCTGGCAAAGTGCTTGGCACGAGCTCTGTCCTTACTAGACACCGGAGAATCCACACCAGAGGAGGCACCTGGGACATCCCCCCCAACCAACACAAAAAACTCTGTGCACCGAGAACGAGAGCATTGGCATTGTTTGAATAAGCACACCCACCATGAAGTGCTCCGCGGTGTTCGGGGTTTCTTAGATATCCTGATTTTATAAAAGAAAGTAAAAGAAGAAAAAAGAAACAAGGTGAGAGAGAACACTATCATATTTTGTAGCAAGCAGGATACTGTGTGAAATCTTGGCCCAGTGAAGTGATAAAGGGGAAGGTTTCAGTTTGCTTAAGGGAAAACTTATGAGCAAATAGCGAAATTACCAAAATACCACATTGCAGAAAAAGGGTGTATTTAGATTCAATTAAGCTGTTAAAAGGAAAATGGCACTTTAGCTTACAGAAACCAAGGGACACAGGGAGCTATCAGAAGCAACTTTACAAGATTTGTGTGCGTAAGGATGCTGCTTCACTGGACCAAGAAAGCTACAGTATGGGACAGGACTTTTTCTTTTATCAGACACTTTTGCTAGATAGCTTTGTCCAACCTCTGAAACTGCTGCTCTGGCATTATGAAATAATCCTACATAACTTGATCTCATGATCTTAGGAACACAGAAAAATAGCCATGCCAAATCAGATTACAGGGATCCACCTAGTCCAGAATCCTCTCCCTGACAGTGGGAACTAATGGACGCCTAGAAGAGAGTAGAAAACCAGGGAAAGCATACAGTGGTAATTCTCCAAAACACTCTCCCAAATGATTTGTGATTCAAGGACTTCTAGGACGAAGTTGATATGGTATTGAAGCTGCTCGAATCCAAATGCACAGATTTACATTCCCCCCCCCCCTTTTTTTTTTTTTTTTTTTTTTTTTTTTTTTTTTTTTTTTTTTTTTTTTTTTTCTTTTTTTTTTAACAGTCAGANGGATTTCTACTCCCATGAGATTTCTACCAGTCACACAGAAAAGGTTTCACAGTTTGGTGCTGGCAAGTCCAGCGTTCTTGCCACTAACTCAGAATGAGCTAACAGCTTTCAAAAGTCCAATGATGTTATGTGTATAAGAGCATCCAACACTTTTTCCTACGTAAAAAAGTGACATGTGTGCTGAGGTGCTCTAAGTGTAAATACTTTGGGAGATTTGATTTTTTCTTTTAATTTTCTAAGAAAAAAGCAAAAACAAAGAAGCAAAAAAAGAAAAAAAAAAGCAAGGATCTGGCTGTAAATTGATATAAACATTTTTCAGTATATGTGTAAAACACATGTTTCAGAAGAATAGAAGAGAGAAACTGTCACTCACTGGGAAGCTTTAGAGCTATCTGGCTCCCTGGGAAACTGCATGCAACTATTCTGGTGTCCAAGGGTTTGACCAGTGAGTTTCCTCTTCCTGCAAAGAATGAATGCAGAAGTAATAGAAAGTCTGAGGGGGAAGATTTTAGCAAATGGCTAAAGATAATCCTATTCTTCCCACTCCAGCAGGTAGGAAGCAGGTGGTGGTGGTGGAAGAAAAAGGGTGGGAGAGGAGAAACGCCTCCGTGTCCCTCCCAGGAGCTGGCACAGGGAAGGGCAGGAGGCTGCACTCGGAGAGACCCAAAGCCCGGCAGCTCAGCCTGCTGAAATCCCTTTGTGTGTGGCCACCCCAGCCCCAGCTCTGCCACACAATGCCAGCACGTTCTGCTCTGATTCTCCGGGGCCTGGCTGGGTCTCCCTTTCAGGACGGAGCTCGGCTCACCGGCACTCGGGGACTGAAACTCGGCGCTCTGGGCTTCGCTGGCACAGAAATCCCATATTCCCAGACAGGATCACTGGCTTCTCAAGCATTCTGCTTGGATTACTGTCCACTGTTCAAGGGGGGGGGTTTAGAAAGTTTTAGTTTTCTAATCAAATCGGTGCCTACACATGAATTTTTTACTTCATTTATTAAAAGAATCAGTAAAAGCAGGGGTCTAAAAAAAAAAAAAAGCAGCTTATCCTTACATTTTTGATGGCATATTGACTTTGTAAGAGTCTACAGGCAGGAGCGATATATCAGGGAGTCCCTATAACTTTACTTAAGGCAAAAATTAGAAAGTGATCGGAAAGTTTTATAGAGGAGAGCAGAAACATAATTTTAAGCCTCTTAAAATTGCCTGAACTGTGAAATCAAGTAATGAACACTAGAAAAGGATCTGTCAGCTGGAATCAAAGCTTAGACTAGTCAGCATTTTCTTCCTAAACCTTATTATGGCAAAGATTTTTCATCTCTGCACTCTGTTCAGCCCAACAAATAAACCAACTTGACCTCCACCTGTTACCCGGTGAAGTTCCCTGTCATCTCTGACTAAACCCTTTTCTTTCCCTTCAAAGCCCTCGGCACCACTGAGAAGGTGGGAAGACACAGCTGTGCACTGACTCAAATTGATACCAGTTCATAACCAGACAGCGTTTCACAGTACAAATTACAAGCAACAGAGGAGCAGGGGCAGGCCTGGAGGCAGCCATTAGNGGGGCGGGGGGGGGGGAAAGGGGGGAAAAAAAATGTAGTGCCAATGAATTCTGGAAGGGGGCAACATTCTTCATCCATTTAACAATGAGATTTTCATAAAAAGAAGTTCTTTTTCTAATTTGCTTTTTGTTTGTTTATTTTGTGTGTGATATTATGGACTAGCATTTGAGGCAAGAAACATTTTGCTTGTGCCATAACAATGAACCTGTGCTAACACCACAGAGGAAGGACTGAAGAAGATAATGGAAGCTATTTGTGTTGCTTTTATATTTCATAACTCGAATGCATTACACTGGTTCAGAGAGGTTCAGCTCCAACTGCACGTAGGTTTCTAGACTTGGGAACAGGTCACAGCTATATAATGCAACACTGCTAAACAAAAAGAATTAAATATTGTGGAACACAGAACAGCAAGAAATGTGTCGTGAGGAAACCTGTGTAGCTGCTGCAGTCATTTCTTCAAATATATCATCGTGGCAAAACCATGTGAGAAGCTTTCTAATACAAAGACATATCAGAAAAAGCCATTTCATATAAAGTTGGACTTCTCTGGGTGATTAATGCTACGTTCAACAAAGGAGACAGTGTCTGTCTAATTACATTAAATACTTATCTTCTAGGGATTGGCAGGGTGTTTCTGCTCAATGTCACTTTTCATGACAATGTAATGATAGATCCGTTTACTTACCAGTGCCATTAGCAAAAATTGTACTGTTTTCTCAACTGCCCTCATATCACGAAAATATTTGATTAACATACTGCAGCTTATCTAATACTCTAAGCAACATATTCTGCATAGTTTTCTCTCTATTAAAAGAACAAGATTACAGCTTGTAAAATTTTTATTGCACTCACACAAAAATAAATGAATAATGTGTGATAATAGTTCAAGTACCTTACTAGTTCACAGAGCAGGTTTATTTGATTTAAAATATTAACTTGTACTTAAAATATTAAGATTTTGGGAGAAACAAGCAAATAAACAAAGTCAGTACTCTAAGGCATTACTACCCATCCAGGCTTTAGTTGTTATTTCCTTTCCATTTCAGCACATGTTTTGAAACTTTTAATACCTTAGGGGGGGGAGGGGGGGGGAGAGCA
>WAAG01030446.1:24683-95039 GCA_013390105.1 Tichodroma muraria
CCCCCCCCCCCCCCCAAATTAATGGGTTTCTAGATGATCATTTTTTAACAGAGGACAAACAATTTCTTTAATAGTTACAAGGTACCATTTGGCGGGGGATTTGCATAATAAATACATAATAAGCTGTTTGGGGGAATCTTTTAATTTTTAAAACCTCCAAACAGCCAGAATTTGCGGTTCTGGATGAGAGGGGTCTTTTCCAGGGATCAGTCCGATGTCAGATGTCGAACGGTCCCTTTGACAGCCAGGAGCAGCCCCTTGCAGAGCACCTTTGGGTTACGTGTGGCCGAGGGGATTTCACTCAAGGATGGAGAACAGAGCTGGGTTTAGGGACTGAAAGGGCGAAGAGAGGCAGAGGAGTCATGAACCAAGTGGGAATAAGCATCACCCTCTGTCTCGAGGCTGCTCCTCACGTGCAGATTTGGCCACGCTCTGAGGAAGAGTCAGGATGATGCTTTATTTCCATTTGCTGTTATTTTGTTTAAAAATAAAGGCAGGCCCTAAGACAGGGTTAAACCTGGACTACATCCAAAGTGCTTTCTCCTGTTCAGAGCAAGGTAGTGCATTAGTGTGCTGCATCATGGATAATACTCCTGGAGACAAATGTGGGCTGCTGCAATAAAACACTAAATGCGAAGAAAGATAATCCATACATTTATATTTTTCAAATCTCGTTGATTGTAAATCCTTTTTTTTTTTTTTTTAAATAAAATTATTTCCCTCCTATAAGCGGAACCCGAGACTTTGCCTCCAGCCCTTGCTGAAATAAAACAGCCCCATTTTTTCCAGAGTGCTGCTATTGGGGCTGCAAGAAATGTGCAAGAAATGTGGTACCACCCCACTTGTCTGGATTTTCGGGGTTCAAAGATCTGCACGCAAATCTATTGAGGCAAATGAAGACTATGCACAAAACAGTAAAACAGCCTATAATTTTCCAGCTAATTTTAGCAAGAGGATCTCTTATGTTATGCTTTTTGGTGTACATCACACTAAAAATAGCAGCGAGCACTGGTGTAAGGGAAGAGCAGAAAGGATGATGTCAGTAGGGCTGTGCCAGAGTGGTGAGGACA
Source organism: Tichodroma muraria (assembly GCA_013390105.1). Lineage (NCBI taxonomy): Eukaryota > Metazoa > Chordata > Aves > Passeriformes > Sittidae > Tichodroma > Tichodroma muraria. The sequence continues at coordinate 25,754 of WAAG01030446.1, forward strand.
AGCAGAGGTGGAGGATGTTGTGGATCTCCTGCTCTTCCCGGAGCAAGACGGAGCCAGAACAGAGCTGTAGCCATGCTAGATGCTGAGGTTTAAGTTTCTTTGGAGCTGGAAATCAAAAGACCTTAAAACATCATCCCTTCTTTAGGCTCTCTGGAAGGTCACTGCATTCACACTGTGAGCTCCGTGGTGGAAGTCACAAAAGCCCACTTTGGGTGAACAGCACAGCTGCTGTCACAGCACACAGGCATTTCTGCATGTATAAGATGGCTCTGCAGCCACTCAGCCAAATTGTTACCTGGGCTAAGAGGCTGCTAGACGGATTTCTGTGCTTCCCCTCCTCGCTGACTGCTGCGGTCAAAGTGTTGGGGCAGCACTTAACTTGAAGGAAAGTAGAGAAAGTAGCTGGGGAATGATTTATTCACTACTTCTGGTGGCAGTGAAAAAGAAAACCACTAAGAAGCATCCAGCCAAATGATCAGGCAATAGACAAAAAAAACGGTTCTTCCTCATGTCTTACTGAGTAAAACTGGATCTCTCTGCCACGGGATGTTGTGGAGGCCAAAATAAAGAATGGGTTAAAAGCACATCTCTGAAAGGAAAGTTCACTGAGGGCAGTCAAACACAGATGTGAACAAAACCTCTGGCTCGTGAAACCGAACTGTTTGCTGCCAACATCCATGAGGCTGTACTCTGAAAAGCATCACTGGATGCCTCTCCTACTGTTGTTATCTTTCCTTAAGTGTCCACCACCAGCTCTTGTCAGAGACAGCAAACTGCCTGTCTAGGTGAGCCTTTGGTCTAGCTGAGAAGAGCCATTTGTTCCTCTCTATGGGCAGATTTTTGTAGGCTGGAATGTGCTCTACCTGGCAGTTGAGAAGCAGGAAAATTGCAGTAGGCATCTAGCACAATGAAATTAAGGAGAGTTGCTCCTCACCTGGTGCAGAAGCAGGAGCACTTCTAAAGTCAGTGTGGCAGAAGGTGTGGGAAGGAGAATGGAAAAAAAGAGATGAGATTTGGTGTTCTTCTTGTACCTGGTCCTGTACCATCTTCTGGAAGTGTCCAAGGCCAGGTTTGACAGGGCTTGGAGCAACCTGGGATAGTGGAAGGTGTCTCTGCCCATGGGATGAGCTTTTAAAGGTCCCTTCCAATCCAAACCATTCCATGATCCTGTAATTCCCCTTGTCTCCTAACACCTCTCCTTGCACCTTTCATCTTTGGGTGAAAATGTTTCCTTTAAAATAAAGCCTGTTTTCTCCTCTAAAGCCAAGATCAAACATGTGCAGGGAGTACAGTAGCTGCACTGTGTGCTAGGCACTGGAGTGATGGTTGTACTGGGAATGTTAATAAACAGTGCCCAGAGCAGAACTTCTGCATAAAAAGAGGGAGTATGTTACATCTCTCCCTCTCTCCCCTGTCTCATGCAATATTTACACAGCTGTGCTTTGTAAAAAGTGTAGGGGGGGGGTGTATTATTATTTTTTTGTAATTTATTTACCTAAGATAGCCCAGCATCTGTTTTGTGGTGAGCTTCTTCCACAAAGTTTCACAGTTGCCTTGACTGATGCAAAAGGAGGTCATGCTCCTTACTCAGTGATCTTAAAACCATTTGTTTCAAACACTTAGCCATTCTATTTGGCTAATTTTGTTCTGCTCTGTGTTTTTGGTTTGTCCTTTGCTTGGAAATGTGCATCCCTGGGGGAACCAATCTGGCTAGGTGAGTATTTTAGTTATCTGTTTTATAAAATGCAGAAGTGCACAGGAATTTGCAATAATATGCATCATTTACTGGCTCTCAATATGTACTGTATATTGGCTCTGAAGATTACTAATATTTTCCAGCTGCATTAAAAAAATAAAAAAAAAAAGAGTTCAATGGAGTCTTTGCAGTGGGTCCTTTCCCATGACTGCCTACACAGGTGATGAAGACTTTCCTGTGTCCTGAAGAATTAATAAGCCTGAACATTTCTATACCAGCAGCATACCACAGGAGATAAAATATTGCTTCTGCTTCCCAAACACATTAGAAAAAGCAAGTCTGCTGATCTCAACTGCTAAGACAGCACATGAAAGGAATGTAGTCCATTTCCCAACCAAGATCTAATCTATAGGAGAGTCTATAGATCCAAGTCAACATCCTGAATTGGTCCCAGAAGCAAACAAGACTAGTTCAATTTTTGGAAGACTACTTTTCATGTGTTTAATGCCATTTTACAACTAAACAGCTCCATGCTGCAGTATCAGATGATCTTCAAGGATCTCTGGGTCAGAGGAGACCTGTCTGGAGCTCACAAAGATTCAGGTTTGACAGAGCTCAAATCAGCAAGAAATCCACAGGACAACCCGAGGAGCTTTTGTCTTTCAGAGCTCACCTGTGGAGGGAAAGTGTCTGCTTCTGTCTCAGTGCCAAGGAAGGTGGGAGTTTTCACTTGGTGTCAAAAGTGAAGCCCAAGACACATCACTGTCTTTGCTTTAAGCTACATTGTGTGGGCTGTTGTGGACAGAGGTTGAGGACTCCCCATCCCTGGAAGTGTCCAAGGCCAGGCTGGGATGGTGGAAGGTGTCCCTGCCTGTGCCAGGGGGTGACACTGGATGGGCTTTGGGATCCCTTCCAAGCCAAACCATGCCGTGATTCTTAGATTCCCTGATCAACAATGGGTGGCAACAAAATGTTGCTTGGCCACCAACATCTCAGGAAGGTCAGGCCCATGGATGACCAACACAGCACTGCCATCCCAGGAATCCTGTTCTCATTGGGAAGCATCATTCCAGCCTTTGTCAGGGAATAGTTTTCTGTGCAGGAAATCCTTACTATATGTCTGAAAAAGGACGTAGGTGATGTGAATTGTGTCTAGTGACAGAAATACCTTACACTGTGCACAAAAGATCTGCTTTTCTCTCGGTCACTGAGGTCAGTGAAAGCAGCATGTAGGGGTGATGTCAGCACCAGGCCAGTCAAAAACAGCTTTAATTTGGTAACTGCAGGAAAATTCTTTCTGCGTTTTCAACTCAGAACTCCTACAGCTCCATCTCCATTTTTAAATGATGCATTTCCTGACATCTGGAACTAGATGCAAGAAGCAAAGCCACAACACTGACCGACCGCCCGACTTCTCCGGGACCATGCTGAAGGGATGTTTTCCTCAGGGGATTACAGCAAAGCTGAGGCATGTGCTTCAACACTTGCATGGGATTACTAATTTTATTAAAAATGGAAAGTACAGTTTAGGCTGAATCCCAAGGCCAAGTCTTTTGTGTTGTCCAGTGTCTGGGGAAAAAAAATAAAAATAAAAGGAGCCTTGGAGGGATGTGAAAACATCTAGAACTTTTCAGTCTGAACTGACTTTTCGGTGAGCAGTTCTTCCCGCACCTCCAGCTTCCTTCCATGGTTTTGAGGCAGCACTGCCAGCAGCATGGCATGTTGTCACAGGTCTCATGCTACTACGTGAATTGCCAAAGACAAGCTGAGCTATTGATCCAGTGGTAATTTGCTGTCAGAATGACTCTGTCTGTGATGGCAAATGAGCAATGTTAATCACTCCACTTGACGAGTGCCACTGTGAAAGAATGACAATGCTCAAAGCACCACCATGGACTTGCTGCGTTTTTCCTGCCTCCATTAAGTTCCTGGTCTTCACTGGCCTTGACCAATTAGAGTTTAACTTATCCATTAAGGTGCAGTTCTGGGAAAGTTCTGTTTAAAATAAACAACAACTTATATTGGTGAGCAACTCATCAGCAATGCAGCAGCCTGATTCTGATTGCCTGGCAGAGAAACACACACATTTTGTGCAGTATCTGATAAAAGATCTATAATGTGCTAACACAAACCTATCATGTAGCACCTGTGACTAACAGATTGTGATATCAAAGTCTTGATGCCTAAGTGCTCCTGTAAATGCATTAAACTTTTAGCGGCAGGAACTGTAGACTGCCAGTGACAAGGAGCTGATATGGTATTTCAGTAAAAGTTGATAAGTGTTGTTGCTCTTAGAAGAAAAGAAAAATCTTATGTTCTTGAAAACCACTGGGCAGCTTGTGTTTTGATGGGGTACTGTAATGCAGAGAGCAGGGATATGGCAACACATGGACTCTCTGAAAAAAAAAGACATTTAAGGAAGGCTCTGTATCCTACAGCTGCTGGAGTTCCTTGAAGTGTGTTCCCATCATACATTTCACTTCAAGCATCTTCCTGTTCACGTGGAGTCAGCTTTTTAGGTGGCTGCCTGCATGTGGGGCCTTGTTGAATTCCATGTTAAAGAACAAAGTTTGTCCTGAACATGAGGAACAACTTCTTTCCTGAGCAGGTTTGCCCAGAGGGGGTGTGGAGTCTCCCTCACTGGGAAATATTCAAGACTGTGCCCTGTGCTCTGGGATGGCCCTGCCTGAGCAGGGAGGTGGGACCAGATGACCCCACTGTGGTCCCTTCCAGCCTGAACCATTCTGTGTGAAATGCTCCCACTGTCTTTAGATGTTAAGTTCAATGGAGGAAAAAATGGCACTGGTGCCTGCTGGGGGATGTGCTGAGGTGTGTAATGAAGCTGCTGCACGAGGCAGGGACAGGCAGAACAGCTCTGGGACTGCCTGACCTCACACACCGAGAACCAGAGGGCAATTCAAAGTCACATCTGGGAAATACTGAGTAAATACAATTGGCAGGGATCCTGGATGTAGAACTCCTCCGGTCTAAGGAAAAGTGATGTTACCTAGGCTTTGTCTTTCTTCTACAGGCCTATGAGTATCCAAAAAGTTCAGCTCAAGGAAAGTTAATAAAGATCATGAAATTCCTGTGGCTAGTTATGATCCAGTGAAAACTGCCCACTGCAGCAAGTCACTGAAAAATAGTGCCAGAGAATTATTTGACATTGAATACTCAGGTCTGAAGCTGAAAGTTTTCCCAGTGAAAAAGGATTATTTTTCTATTCCTTATTTTGTATAATACATGGTTCTCATGTTTTTCATCATATTTTCTGCAGTCAGTCCCTTGGAATCCGCAGCACAATCATTGAAAACTTCTCTGGGCTCTGAGTTAGTGCACGACGTCAAGGCCTTTGATGAGCCCACAGACCTTTTGCCTGAGGACAGATCAGACACACTCTGCATCCCTGATGCTGGGACACACCACACATATTTTATCTTCCAGGCCGTGCCAGGAAAGAACTGTGCTTAGGGCATAAAGAACACAATCTAAGGATCTCCCTTATAGCACTTTCTCTTGAATTTCCAAGATATAATTCCGAACAGACATTGGAAACAAACTCTCGTGGTCATCTGAACTATGCCTGAATGAGCTTTTCTGATGCATATGGCATAAATAAAAGTTTCTTGGTAAATATGGGGAAGTTTTCTTGCATGCTGAGGAGAAAGCCCATGCCAGATTTAAGAAAAGCATTATTGAAACAAGTTCTGGACTGGCTGCCTGCATGTGGTTGCTCCATAATCAGCCATGAGGAGAGGCACAGCACCATTAAGTTAGGGGTCACTGACACTGCAAGGGAAATACTCCAAAATAAGATCTCAGCTCCTCAGCTGCATAGAAATTCCTCAGAAACTGCTTTCAGACAGTCCCATAGATGGTGGCATGAGAACAAGTAGCAGTAGCCCGGGTGGTTTAGTGAGCAGTCATGAGGCTGACTTTAAAAGCATCGTTACCACCTTAGATGAGTCCAGCAGTCTGAAAGGGTTCATGTGAAATTATCAACCTCCTAAGCCCCTGGAACTGTGGATATGTCTATCAGCCATGCAGTGCAAGAGATGTTACTAGCTCCTTAAGGTTTCTGCACTGAAATTCTTGTTTGTTTATTGGGGTTTTCAAGGTGAGGCCACACAAAGGCCCAGCACAGCATAAAGGGAGCAGAACATCCAGGGTGGAGCTGGGGCGAGGGGATGAGCATGACATGAGCAGACACACCAGTCTTTCAGTGGAAAAAGGAGCACGGAGTTCCAGCCATTTGCAAACCAAGTTGGTCAAGACCTTAACCAAAGCAGAGCTGTTTGTCTCTTCAGATACCTCAAGAAGTGCAAGGACTGCAAACATGTACCTTTCATGGGATTACTGTCCTCTAGGGACTAAACTATCATGTGGAAATACAAGTAGAAGATCTAAGAATAAAGTAGAAGGTCTAAGTAAAGAAACAAGTAGAATACCTAAGTAAAGAATCCAATAGGATACTGTGAATTTGCATCTTAAACATTTCTTTCCATGCCACGCTGTAGAAACGCAGTGGAAGCAGACTTGGCAAATACCATCCATATGTTTCACAAAATGACTGAGGGAGCACAATGTGAACGTTACTCCTGGACCGGATCAAGAGAAAACATTAAAAAAAAGCATAGGTGGAATACAGATATACATTAACTCAATCTTTGCTTATTATGGAATTAAAAAATGTATACCTGTAATTATGGCTTACCCCCGTTACAAGCAGAGCTGCCACAGAACTGAACACAGGCCAGCTTTGTGCAGGAGTTCAAAGCCATATGTGATGTTGCCTTATTTTCTTACTAACATCATCTTTATCCTCTCTTGCCCTTCTTCTCAGTTAACAAGAGTTATGTACTGAAAGTGCTGAGACAAAGTAATGGTAAGGAGGATACCGCAAAAGGTATTTGAAAAGCAGAAGTAATTTACTACATGTCTGCATTGTTTTACTTCCCAAGCCTTCCTGTTGTGAAAGGAAATTCATCTTTTCTGGCAGACTCCAGCCTTTTTAGGTCGGAGAGCTCCCCAGGAGCTTTCGAGTGCAGGTAAATGGATGTGAGACTCAAGGAGTACAGCACAAGAACATGGGATTAATGCTGGGGTTTGCTTTGGCTGTCATGTCTGATGTACAAGGAGAGTGCTGCACCCCTGGTCGCAGGAAATATCTGTAAAAAACCACAAAGCTGAGTCCTTTGCTCATCACTGCAAGCCTCATGTGCCACGAATGGAAAAGTCGTGCTGCTGGTGGGTGAAGCATGAAGGATCTACACCCATGTGGGTGAAGCGCGGAGGATCTACACCCAGCAAAGTCTCCACATGAGGCAGACATCAGGGTGCCTCAGCAGAGCAAGTAAAAGCTCAGAGGAAGGGCTGTGGATGGGCAATAGGTGCAGCCTGTATCCTGCACACAGCGGGGACCCCAGCAGTAGGCACGGGGGAAGCATCCACTGCCTAATCTAAATAGCACACGGAGTGCTTCTGTCCTCTTCTGTTCTGCGGCCAGTTTGCACATATGTTCTGAGCATACAGCCTGCCCTCCAAAGACCACTTACAGAGGCAATCACAGGGAAGCAAAGCAGGAAGAAAACTATCCAAAAAGGGAATTTGTTCAAGAGAAAAAAATGGAGACAGATGTAGAGCGACTAGTCACGGCTGGCGGTAAATAACCCTCTGCCTGGAGTGCTCTCTTTCTCTAAGAGGAGTTCACATATTCCATTTCATATTTCCTTTCTAGGAAGTCAAATCTTTGTTTTCCTGGCATTTGATCTTTTTCCTTTCTGTATGGTCTAAAGCTGTCTTCTCATTTTTCCCTTTCTCTTCTACGTTCTGCTCTCTTTGAAGTGCATTTCTTCCACCTCCCTCTCACACAGACCCGATTTCCCTGCGCTGTCCCAGGCCACACCTTTCACTATCAACCCTCTCCCAGTGCCTGTGCCACGAGCACGTGTGTGCTTTCACACCTGCTCCAGTGTTTGAGTATCCCCTCTTTCTCATGTGCACACCTCAAAATTAAGCAGATGCGACACACAGAGATGGAATATTCATCCTCTCACTCCCATAAACCTGTCAAGGCATATAGGCCAAGAAGCTATCTCTGCATAAATCTAAATCTCCTGTGAGGAAGCAATTTACTCAAAGGCAATAAAGGCAAAGGATGTATTATTATCTTTGGTGTGGATCCTACTGGGCTGGGAGGTTGGCTGCTGGCTCCTCTCTGAAGTTTCCTTCCCAGCCAGAGCAGCCATCCCACAGACAAGTCTAAGCTTCCTTTCCTTGGTCTGATTTCCTCCTCCTGTTGTTTGGCCAGCAACCCAAAGGACAGGGTTTAATTATGGAGTTTGGAAACCTGGCTTGCACTGCTCTGCCAGCACGGGATAAAACTTCAGCCTGTCTCCTGAAGCAGCACCATTCTGCACTGCTGATACCTGTGTTATCCCCCACAGCACAAAATGAGCTGCAGGGAAGAAATGCCAAGTTACACAAAAAGATGGGTTTAGTCTTTAAACTTCTACTGCAAATTTCACCGAGAAGAAAACAAAACACCGAAGCTCAGAGATTACTGTATGCTAAAAACTGTGCCACCATTTTGATTGCAGATTAAATAAATGGCAAGACCTTTCTCTGGAGATAAGACATCGGAAAGGATGGATCTGAAACCGCTCCGGGCTCCAAAGCTCCCTCTCAGAGAGGAATGCTGTGGAGAGCCCCCAGCTAAAATGGGATGTTAACACCACTTGTACAGCTTTCAGGTGACCAAATTATTTTCTAGGCAGATGCCCCACTAAAGACTCCTAAAACATTTTACACTTCCAGAGGTGAAACCCCCGCGTCAAACGCAAAAGGCCACGCGTTGGTGTCAGACCCAGGAGTGATGTCTGTGCACAGACCACGGCAGGACGTGGCCCTCGGGGGAGCACCTCGGGCCAGTGACACACCACTGCTGTCCTGGCGGGGAAGGACACTCAGCACTGTTTTGTCCTTCACCACTGATGAGCCGTGGCTCTTCAGGTAATCCCTCTGTCAGCCGTGCTCTTGCAGTGACCCTGTTTAACAGAGAAGCTGAGGCAATGAATTCAGAGGACAGGCTGCTGGAAAGCCACGGCAGAAGCACTGGGGTGGGGCTGCGTGGATGCAGCACAAGGATGGCTTGGGAGTGCATCCCACGTGGGCAGGATAAAGCTCTTTTTCTTCACAGCTGTGACAGTGATAGATGGCTTGGCGAATCTGAGCTATATCTAGTTGGTACCTGGCTACAGTCCCTGATGCTGCAAGGTGATTTTCTGCCATTTTACAGGCAAGACTAAGCAGATTCTGGGATTTTTCTGTAACAAGTGAGGAAGGTCATGAGGAAGGAAGAACCTTCTCTCGTCTGACTTGTTCTTGCCTTTCTGAGCACCTCAGGAAGTTTGACACAGGCAGCTGTGCTTCCTCATGATGGGCACCCAGTGGTGCCAAGAGCAGCAGAGGTGCTTTGGACGTGTCAGGCTTTGGGTACTTGCCTTGCCCAGCTCAGCAGCTCAGTGCCACCATCAAGCCAGGACTAGGATGAGCCAGAGGTAATGACCACATGTGGGGAAAACCACCAGAAGTGACAGCAGAATTAATAGCCAACCTCTGGCTGCTGCACAAATGGAGAACATTTGTCACTAACAACGAGTACCCCAAACTTTGGGGGGAGCTGTCCCCCAGCCTGACAGCGATGCAGAAGCAGCGACCCCATGAGTTTTCAGCCATCTGTGATGTGATCTCTCCCTTTCAGCAGGCACCGAGCTTTTGTCCGCGTTTCTGCCGCTTCGTGAGCAGAGCTTTAGCACAAGGTGAAGCTCTGCCTTACATCATCTGGAGCCTGGAGCTGATGGAGGGGACAGCCCCTGGCGCCCGTGGAGCAGGACACCTCAGAGCAAGCACCAGAGCCCTGGGGACGGCGGTGGCAAGGCAGTCACGGGGAGCCTGGCACTTGTCTGCCTGCAGGTCCACCCTCTCCTCCTGCCAAAGTGCCACATCTGCAGTCAATAAGGGCCCACAAGCTGGCTCCTCCTCATTAGAGGAGAGAGGGCAGCTGGCAGGGGATCCTCCAAGGGCTCCCAGGCACAGGAATCAGTCTCCTCCCAGTCTGGAATAGCCCAAATTTGGTGACTTTCTGGGCATGCTGTAAAGGACAGCTGTTTGACAGGGTCTCCAGAGAAAGCTGTGGGTATGTTTCCTACATGATGAAGGATATAGGTGGCTGGCCAAGTGCCCACAGAACTGATTTTAATGCTGTGCAGGTCGAATTTACTTTTCTGTGCTGTATAGTTCATTATACACAGTGCCCTGGACAAGCATGTGTTTTTTCCAAACAAACCAAACCCATACTATTTTAAATCCAGACAAACAAGAAAGACGAAAAAATATGCATTGCAAAAAGATCCTTTGCACTTTTAGAGGACCTTCTCAAACCCTGTGAGGCACTGCTTGCCTTCCTCTAACAAATAAGACTTCGGTAATTTCTATTGGCAATAAATACTTGATTATTTAGCTGTAAGCAACACTGAGGCATTAACTTCACCTATGCACATAGCACTGACCCGGAAAAATATTTCCAATAGGATTAAGCACCCAGATGATCTCAGGATAAGTGATCAATGGACAGTTAAATATGTAACGTAACATAATCCAAAAAAATGATCAACAGGAAAGATCACACACAAAAATTAACTGAGAAGAGGCCAAAGAGCTTCCTCAATGTTCTGAAGTGTAACATCCAGTGATACCTATTTTGATATGAAGCCTCCAATCACACTTCACAGCATTACAGATTAATAAAACAACTCCTTCTGTAAGTCTCTTAAAAGTCATTACTAAGTGATCTCAAGTGTTGTATAATGCTTGAAAAGTCCTTCTACCTTATATAAGTTTAGGGGTATTTATTTAAGCAGCATAACTGACGGAGCACAGCCCAGACAGGTACTGCTTTTTGCTAGAAAAAGCTATCCCAGAACTGAATCTGGACAATTTGACAGAAAAAGACCGCCTATCTTCTGCTGCATTATTTAAATACTTCAGATTATTTGGCCAAAACACAGAAGTGACACACTACAGAAACATTCACAGCTGCAGGAGCAATAAAACCTCTGCCATATTTTCAGCAGGCCGTTTCTCGGAAGTGACGAGATGTCTAGAACTGGTCACCTCTCTAACACAGCAATTCTGATAACGAATCAGAGCAAGTGGAGATGATGTTCTGGGGCTCTGGGAGCCGGGGCTTACCTGGCTCCACTTCATGCCATCCGCTGGACTGGCTGCCACTGCCCGGAGAGCGCCCTTGGCTTGTGTAGAACGGCTCCTCACCAGGGCTGTCCATCTCATCCTCCACAGACTTGAGACGTTTTGTGGAGCTGAGGATGCAAAAAACACGTCATGAAGGCGTGGAAGAGGAACCAAGGCACTGCTGTTGGGACACGCTTGAGAGTAACTCAAGGTAGAACAGATTTAGGGCGCTTTGGTGAGATACAAAACAACTTTTCACAGGCCAAACCCCTAAACATGCACCAGTTTGACCAGTATGTCAGTCTCCTGACATCGAGGCTTTCAGAGTTTCAGAACTAGGACATTCTTCAAAGCACGCAGTGGTCAATAAAAAGGCAAGGATTTCATTTGCTTTGCGCGGTTCTTGCAGTTTGAATGAATATGGTGATGACACACGAGACTTATTTTCACCGCCAGGTTTTTTCACGGCTAATTCTGAAAGCAAATTGTTTATCAGTTCAAACTTTTATTTTCAATCTTTTCAATTAGCCCAGACTTCAGTCCCATAAGAAGAAACATAGGCAAGTGAATGATGGAAGAATCCATTCTTGGTTCAAATGTTCATGTTATCCCACAATAAGAAGCATTTGGCTCTGCAGCTGTGCCAGCAAGCATAGAAAGCCCCCAATGGGTATCTCTGGCCAGTGTCAGCATTAAAGAATTCCCCTGTGATACATCACACCTCCCTCACCAGAGGCTCAGGACACAGAAGAGCCCTTTGAATGGTCTCTGGTGGCCACTGGCTCCAGCAGTTCTGCAGGGAGAGGATCCCAGAGCCAAAGACACTCAGCTTGGCTCTGTTTTCCATAATGAGTTGTACAGACTGCGTGGGGACCTTACTGAGAATTTCTCTTCTAAGTACTTTTCCAAGGCTGGGCCAGCTCACTTTTTTTTTTTTTCCCCAAATCTGTATTCTATTAAGACTTAAGGCATTCAAGAACAGGCTCCTCTGTGTAGGGGGAACACATTTAACAGACATAAAATCTTCCACTATTGGTTCAGAGCTTGCAGCCTCCTCACCCGAAGCTCTGCACAGGTAGGAGCTGGCGGGTATGCAAAACCAGTTGGTGAGAAACAGGAAGAATAAGTCTTATGGCATGTGTGGAATGCAGGTTTGGCCATTCCTTAATTTAGAGAATTGTTATGTGTCAATAGGGGAAATTGTGTGCATACAATATAATTACCGCCTGATAATTCTGCTGAGTCTGTGTATTTAAAGAATTTTTTTTTTTTCTGACTGGGAACAGCCTAATGAGAGGAAAACAAACATATTACCAAGTTATTAACTACCCATGCTGTTTATAATTAGCTCCTTATCAGTGGTAGCTATTTGCAGAAGAATAGAAGAGCAACAACTGAGCTCTTAAGTAACATTAATAACCTCACTTTTGCTTCTGGAGTCACCAGTAAATTCGACCTGAGAATGGTGCTAATGATGAGTGCTGTAGGCTACACAGTTTACAGGCAAGAAAGAAACAGCACAGAGTTTTTAATTGATGTGTAATGGGAATTGTAGTCACTGAGCTTCATAACGTGCACACTAAGTGCAAGACAGAATGTTCTTCCAGTCACTGCAAACTGTGAGAAGTTACTGCTAAGAGCCTCTCGTTGAAGACTATTATTTTTAAAATAAAAACAACACCTATATTCAAATGATAGAGATTTTTCACACGTGCGCTTGCTCACTGCAAAGCTGGTGGCACTGCAGGCTGAGATAAAAACGTAGAAGAGTGTTGGGCTGGAGTTAGACTTTCTTGTCATGTCTTTGAAATTAGTGATCTCTTTTGGCTGTGGGGGAAAAAAATCAATCTGGTTCCTTAATAGCGTTCAAGACTACTCGAGTGACTGAACTTGTTTATAAATCTAATCTCATGGATGATTAAAGTGAAAGGTAAAAAATAAAAAATATCCTTGTTTGATTGTTGGCATCTAAGCCAAAATCAAAATCAGATGGGGCAGTCATCTGCATTAGCAATTCAGTTTTCCAAAGGCTGAGTCACAAACTTCTAAATGCTTTATGAAAATGAAATGCTTTATAGAACAAGGTCCTAAAACAGTCTTAGTCTCACAGGTCTCACAGGTAACATTTTTTACAATAAAGAATACATGTAAGTCTATCTTAAGACTTTCCTTTCATCTTATCATGCTCCAAGTTCTCTTCTGCCACAAGCTGAAACTCAAAAATTCCAGTGGAACTTCTGATACACCCAATTACAACCAGGAGCTACACGAGTCCATGCAGTGGCTTTTCTTAGAGGCTTGTAGACACAAAAGGAACTTTACTGCAATCCAGCTGAACATTCAGCTCTGTGAATCTGAAACAGCTCCATGTTGTGAGGCCCCCAAACAGCTTGTCAGAGAATTTAATGGTTACTTTCCTAGATGAGTAATGATGCTGGCCTGGGTTTCCAAGGAACCTGGTAGCAGGCAGAGATTAAATTACCTGGTAGAGGATGTGCTAGGTAAAGACCTCCTCATTGCTCCTGGGCTCATGCTGTAGTATGAAGAACTTTCCAAATCTGAGAGGGAGAAATTAGGGCCTGTTCCTGCAGCTATCGGTGCTGGGGAAACAAAAGAGATTGCAGTCAGTAAGTCATGTGAATATGGCGTGAATTGCACTTCAAAATCACTTTCTTCTTCCTCGTGAGTGTGTTTAGTTTCACAATGGGAACAGGTGGGATGTGGAAATTAGGAAATGCTAATGGTACCTGGTATAGCAATCAAGAAGATGGAAATTTTATCAAGTATACAATATTCCATGACATAGAATCTCTCTTACATTCCTCCAAAGATATTATTATTATTTTTTAAAATTAAACAATTATGGCATGACTTCCTCTAAGCGCTGCTTTTCTATTAATGTCATTCTAACGTTTAATGAAACTTGTTGCTTTTAGGACCACGTTGTCTCTATTGGCATGGTTACAGATAGGCTGCATCATCCCTGTAGAGTGCTTGGCAGGATCTATAAGCAGCACAGGCTGGGAAATACACACCTCAGAACCTCTGGGGTACATGTGGTGTACAGCCACAAGCACAGAGGTTAAAAAAGCAGATGAGAAAGCTGAGTTCTTTCCTGCCTAAGAGCATCTGAGCTTTCCTCTGGCCTCTCCTCCAGCCAAATCAGAGCCAGAGACATATGACTCCCCAAAAGTTTTATCCAGCAGTGAGCTTCCACTCTTTACCTCATCACCTTATCCAGTACTGAAATTTTTATTGCAAGGGATAGAAATCCCTGCAATTTCCCCATCCTGGATCTTCGGTTTCACATTAAACATCACAGATTCCTACACCCCCTGAAACTTGCAGGCACAAGCCATGAGCTCCATGTGCTGCATCCTTCTGGGAGCAGGCAAGGAACAGAGCAGCTTAACGCTGAAGTCAGCAGAGAATGGATTTCGTGCCGAAATGCCACTAATACAGCAAATGGTACCATGTCCACTGTGGCTGTTCCAGTGCTATTTACAGGACAATACAGCTTCGGGGGCTGACAATTGCAGATCATGATTTTCTCTCGCATTTCAGAGCCATCTGAAAAAGGACGTCCTGCACAATGAAATGCACCAGCTTGGCCTGGGGTGTATTGTCTGAGAGCCCTGATTCACAGCCACAAAGGCGAAGCAGTCTCAGTGCCACACAGGGACGCTGAGCCAAGTTTAATCTTTGGTCTGAGAATCTGGCCCATTTTCAAACATGAAAAAATCTTTCAGTCCAACGGGGAAGGAGCGAGGAAATGAAGACAGGATAGCTCCTATCACCCAGCTAACATGTCTGGGCTGGGAGTGCTGCCACTGACTGTAACAGGGCCAGTATTTCACCCCAAGTCTTAAGGAGCTCACAATGTCAGATTTGACAGAGGAATAATGTAGCTTTGCAGCTGCCTCATCATCCCCACAAGACAATTAGTTGTTGTTTGGCAAGGATCTTTTAAGAACGTCATTGAGACAGAAAGGGAACAGCCTGGATATCCACGGACTTTTAAAAGCTGGGGACAGAAAATGCACAACGCCATTAAAACTTGAGAAAATCTGGAACGATCATTAAAAGGAATTAAGTTGGGAAGTAATTTATGACAAGAACACTCAAATCCTTTGTTATCTTCTCTTAACTATCATATGCTTCCTGCACACTGGGTATATGAGAGGTTGTGTTAACAGAGGGAAAGAAAAATTAAGCACAGTAAAATTAACTCGTTTTATCAATTTGTGCTTTCTGCAACAGTTTCCTGACAGCAGCTACAAGAGGCTGTAAAACTGATGAATTTGCATGGAAAAAGAAACCGGTGTAAGTAATTTGTGTAAAAGGTAACAGGGACATGGACTGCTATAATTCAGACACCCTGCAGATAGCAGACTGCTGCAGTGTGTGCAGTTATGGGTTAGAAAAATGACCACACTGCAGTCAGTCTGACTTGAATGGAAATCAATCATAAAGGTACTCTCTGCAGCATCCACTCCACAGTTTTCAGCAACTTCCTTGCCAAACAGATTTGTGCTCTGCAAACCCTTTCCTGAGCAATTCCTCTGCACCCTCTGCCTCCCAAAGCCCAACTTACAGGTTAAGCACACAGTTTTCCAAACAGGAACAGAAAAAGGCAAGCACTAAATTAAAGCACTGTTTTTTTTCTGAGGCACAATGAATTTCCTGGACATTGCCAGATTTATGAAACAGTTTTATTCCAAGGAGATAAGGAAGAAAAACTGGTATGTGGGTAACGCTTCCCTTCTTTCTCCCTGTCGTGTTTATTGCTCTTTCCCCAAATCCTGGATATTTCTTGAGTTGGCCCTATAGAAAAAAGGAATGCGTGTCCAGAGCAGGGGTAGGGTAGGAACAAGGTATTGCTGATGCTGTGTAAACTCAGTGAAAAGCAGAAAGGGCTGATCCCCCAGGGGTTGCTGCCTGGGTAGCAAACACGAAGGATGCTGTGCTGGTCACTGGCCAAAACCACCTGGCCACACTCAAATGCCAGTTTGAAACCAGAGGGTTCAAGAAGAAAACTCACCTTTAACAGACACCAGCAGAGGTTAAAGTGCCTGGCTGGGCTGTGGGGGACAGTACCTGAACCCTGTGGCAATCCTTGCACAGGAGCCACCACCCTGCCACCACCAGCTCAAGGTCTCTGGGCCCAGAAGCACTGTGGCAAAGGTTGCACAGGGCTGAGCTGCTCCAAAATCCCTTCTCCTGCCTTTCTGACAGTGCCTGTCTTCCACCAAAGCCTACTTGTACCTTTGCTTGCAGTTATTGCATTTACTGCTGTAAATCACAACAGCGTGCTGGAGGTGTGGCTGCCTCGTCCCTGGAAGTGTCCAAGGCCAGTTGGAGCAACCTGGGACAGTGGAAGGTGTCCCTGCTGGAATGAGATGGGCTTTAAGGTCCCTTCCAACCCAAAGCAGTCTGTGATTCTATGACTCCCAGCAAAGGCAGCATCTCTGCAGAGTAAGCAAAGGAATCAAAGCGGTGCAAACTGCGGCAAAACTCTTGTCTAAACTAAAAAAACTCTTGTCTAAACTAAAATACTCAATCTAAACCAAACCTGTTCATTTCAGCATATGACAATCCACCACACAACCTCCCTACCCTGTTCCTGTGCTCCAGGAACACACTCCAGCCCCACATGGAGCAGTGTGACGGGAACTGCAGCCTCACAAACTCCAGGCAACGGCATCTAAAACACACCATTACCCCTGTAAGATATGCTCTGCAGCAAAGTGACCTCCTGACAGCTCAGGAACATCCCCCAAATGGGAAAGGACGTCAGAAACTGCAACTGTGAGTAAAAGCAAAAATCTCATCAAGATGCCACCTGCCCCAGGGCTATGAGCTGGAAGGAGGTGAGAGGGAAGGATCCCCCTTGCCCCACACCCAGCCTGGAGCCCCCATTTCAGCTGCTGGCATCACAAAAATTCCCTGTGCAGCTGGGACACACTCTGAGGGCCAGGAGGAGCTGGTTTGCCCAAACAGAGGAGGAGGAGGAGGAAGGTTGGTGCCTCTGCCTGACACTCTTCTACTCCCGGGATGCAGGGCAGCATCACCCTGCTCCCAGACTGCTCCCTCCAGCTCAGCTCCTCACCCAAAATGTCAAGAAAAATAATGGAGAAATTAAGAAAAAGCCCTCTGACTTAACCCAACTGCAATATTTATTTTGAAAAAATTACTGAATTACAGAACAGGAAACCCACTAAATAAAACCAGCCAGGCTGGCATTTGTCTCCCTTGGAATATGGCACTTTCTTTAAACCACGTTACTATTTAGCCTCTCTTTTTTTCCCCATTTGTATGTATTTATTTGTACAGAGGGGCTGGGATGTGACTAAGATCATTACACATGTAACACTGCAGTGAAGTGATAACGTGTTTAAGGTTAAATGGGAGAAACATGACATTTGACTAATAAACTTTTTCCTGTGTTGTGACTCCATAAACAAAGGGAAACACACTGTGCTGCTGCTGCTGCTGTTGGGAGGAAAGGGGAGCTGGGTGTTTTTTTTTTTTGCAAGGCCTTTGTTTGCTCCACACTGTATCATTAGATTTCAAAGAGGTTTCACCGAATACAACAGATATGAAATGTGTGATGTTCATTTTAAAATTACAAGTACAGTCTGCTATTGACCATCTAATTATGCTGAGTTCCATTTATAAACATAGCTAACCACTAAGTTTATAGAGACTTTTTGTGCTGCTTTAATAGGATATTGATCGAGAGCAAGGTTTGAGTGGACTGCCATTGAATTGTGTAATGGCATACAAAAGGCAAGGTCACGGCAACTGTTCACTCTCTGCCTGCAGTCTATTTTTTATTATAATCTTTTTTTTCTCCCTCTCATACCCAGGCCCACACAGAGAGTTTTGGATAGCAGTGCTTTGCTAAGGAATATAGAGTATCTTTTTAAATGTTAATTTTCATGCTGCTGACTTTAACTGCCTTCACTACTGTAGTGCTTAGTATAGCAGAAAACATATAGGCTGCAGCTCAGGGAGAGCAGGTTTATCACACCCCGGCTGCACACACGTGCTCTGTGAGGAGGAGAAAAGCCTCTCCTCCTCTCCTGGGCTACAAAAAGGCATCTACTGCCCAGCCCAGCCCCTCCCCAAGAGCCAGGGCACCCAGGATGTGCTGGGATTCACTGTCCCTGTGGGAAAAGCTGGATGAGAGACACGAGGAGGCTGCGTTTCCTCTGTCGTACCCACGCTCCGTGCCTGGAGTGCTGGCAGTGCCTCTCCATCCCAGCCCTCACCCTCATGGCAAGGACACTTCAGCCCCTGTCTGCATCCCCAAAGCTCCATCCCCAAGCCTGGCACCTACTGCATCAGTGCGGCAGGATCCTGAGCTTCCCAAAATGCCCTGCCCACAGCAGCGCCGCCCACCCGTGGAATGAGTCCGAGTGTTTCAGGGATAATTAGCTGGACCGTTTCTGTGTGTTCACAGGAGCAGGGAGCGAGTTTGTGTGCTTGTGGTGCCACAGGCTCATCAGAAGGATTAGAAGTCCCCCCACTGCTCCTCGTGGCTCCTCGCTGCACACAGCACACGTTGAACCCAACGTGTGGCATTTTCAGGCCAGGGTGCAGTCAGAATTCCCTTGTTTATCAGCATGAAGAATGATGTCATTTTGACAAATAACACACCACCAAACAAATATGTTTGATTTGGCTCTAGCGAACGTTCATAAATCCTAAATCTTTCTTCACATCCTGGGCAGTGCAGTTTATCTGGCTGCTTGAGTGACCTCCGAGGGAGGAGATCTTCCCAGCAGCTCTCCCTGCACAAGAGCACACGGTGCAGACTCAAAGCCAAGGGGGGAATGCACTCCCTGTGCCCTTCTCCCTGCTCCAGCCTGCCACGACCTCCCAGCCCTTGCCAAGGTTAGGGGACGCTTGGCACCAGAGCCACCCCTCTGCAGAGGGTCTTCTCCAGTGCCCTGAGATAGCTGCCCACAGCCAGTGGAACATTTTCCTAACAAGGGGAGAAAAGGAGGAGGTTTCACTTGGCCAACAGCTGGCTGTCAGTTCCCAAACCCGTCCATCCCCGATGCTTCTGCCTCTGAGCCTTTTGTTGTCAGCACAGACCTCTCCAGAGAGGGAAGAATGAAGCCTCTGTTATCTGGAAGGGTCTCCTCAGTATCTGGGGTGACAGACAACACTTAGAGAGGAGCTCACACCCTCTGCCTGCTAATAATGGAGGAGAACTGACAGCATGAGCTGCAACACCCACATCAGATGGGCTGGAGAGGAGTCTTTGTTTTTCAGATGCACATCTATGATCTCTTTTCTCTGTTTTACTAGGCTCTGCAAGACTCAGCAGCTGGGCAGCATTTCGAAAGAAAATCTGCATCTACAGGACTGAAGAAAGCAAGTTTCTGTTACCAACACGGTCTAGACTTGTTCAATAGCTCCCAGAAAGTGTGATGATCAGCACTGATAGGCAAGATAGATAACAGAAACAGCTGACCTTTCACTTGATTAATTCATTCCCCAAATTTGCATGGCGGAGACAACTGCCTCTTACTTGAGACTCCTTGTCATGTGGACCTCTGGGAACTTTACTAAACAAACCTGGCACATACTTGCTACCCACAATATTTTGTAAGATTAATTTAAGATAACAGCTGCCGTGGGACAGTTAAAATTGGGGGAAATCACTTATTTCTATCATTGTATTACCAAAAGCAAGCATAGAAAGAAAAATAACAGTGGGTGTACACAAAGATGACCTTTTTGGAAAGAGGACTGGTCTCAAATCAGGACACAGGAACATGCAGACAAGCCAGAAAGGGTTACATTAACTTTAAAAGACCTTGCCTCCCAATTTAGGCAAATATGCAGCAATTACCTTGCTGCTCTGTTATGTTAAATAATTCTTTGAATATGAGCATGTGAATTAATACTGAGTTTTCTGGGAATGTGCTGCTAGACTTGACACTAAACATATCCTACTGGGTAGCCAGGGCATGTCAGGCTGTGGGCTTCTCAGACCTCATAAAGTAAACAAGGTTAAGGCTGGTCAGTACATGTCTGGGGCATCTCCAAGGAAAATCCAGGGTGCTATCAAAAGCAGTGCAGCTAAATCAGTTGCTGGCACTCTTCCCTCTGAGTCAGTTCTGAAGTGATATCCCGATATGCTTTGGGGACACTATTTTTGGTAGAGGTGCTGGCTTGTAGACAGGATATAAAACTGAGGTCTTGACCTCCCAGGATTATTAAAGAGCCCATGAAAAACAGTGCAAACCCCCGTGTCTGGAACAGATAAAAGCTGAATCTTTATATTTTTCCCACCAACACCTTCTTTCTTATTTCTAATAAAGTCCACGCTCTTCCTGCATGCAGGTGCCCCATCCTTGAAGGTGGTGCACGTCAACTGCAAGCAGAGGGAACATCTCACACACAGCTCATAATTTGCAAAACATGCTGAGCGCTAGGATTTCTGATACCCAGTGTTTCAGTTTAGTTACAATAAAATATCAGGGAAAATTAATAAGCTTGAAACATGATGCTCACGAGGTCGGTGCCAAGCTCTGGGGGAGGCTGGGAAGGCTCCAGCCAGGAGTGGGGCACTTTCCTAGGAAAAGTGCACACATGGAGCACGGCTGACAGAGTCCAGAGGCAGCTCTGCTGTGCAGGGCTCCTCCAGCCAAGATAAGGCAGTGGGGAAGTGGGATGCCTTGCAGAGGGGGAGGGTGAACCCCCCGGGCTCACTGAGAAGCTGTCACACTGGAATGAAGTGACACAACAGGGAGACGCTCAAATCCTGGTGACAAGCTGGGTTTGTCCACCCTGGCTGCAGGTACCAGCCAGCCTCTGCCCCCTGTACAGCCAGTTAGATGCCAAAGGCTCTGCTTAAGCACTTCAGCAAGTGAACTGATTCGCAGATGTGCTGAGCACTCAGCAGCTCCTCTTGACTTCTGAGTCCTCTTAACTTTGCCCTTCTCTCAAAATTCCCACCAGTTGTCAGGGAAGGAAGCTCAGGAGAAATGTTTTCTTCAATGTTTTTCTCCCTGCCTCTCTCCAGGGCATACAGCTCTCATGTGTCTCCCACTCGCCATGCTTTCCTTGTGCCATCCCTTTTGTGAATGTAAAGCCAATTTACTAGCTAGTGTCTTTCCAAAAGTGGAAATAGACCAGGAAAATCCTCTGAGAAACTCCGTGTTCTGACTCAAACCCACAGATTTTCTACTAGGTTCGTGCCAGTTAGATTCTTGCCCCAGAATGACTTAAATTACATGCCCAGAGCCAGCACACAAATAAATATTTCTGCTATCTAGGAGGAGAACCGTTTTTATCATTTAAAGAGATCAGTTGCACCCTAAGGTTTTAAAGGGGCACTGAGCCCAGGGTTTCACCTGGAGCAGTGGTGATTGGTGGTAATGTCATATTATCCCACAGCTCCACACCAGCTGGAGAAAAGATCACAGAATGGTTTGGGTTGGAAGGGACCTTAAAGATCACCCAGTTCCACCCTTCCATGGGCAGGGACACTTTCCACAAAACTTCCAGGTTGCTCCAACCTGGCCTTGGACACTTCCAGGGATGAGGCAGCCACAGCTTCTCTATGCCAGGGTCTCTCCACTCTCACAGGGAAGAATTTTTTAGATCCCTAAAGGACTTGTTCCTACAGGCCTGGCTTAGGAGCAGTGTCTCTGCAAGACCCTGTCCACACTCTTTCCTTGGACTATCTGGATTATGCCATAGCAAAATACAATCAATGCACCTTTGATCAATGGAACAGGGTGGTGACAGGTACTCCTAGCTCAGTGTTGTTAGTGAGTATTGACAAGCCTGTAATGGTCATGCTGCAGTGTGTCACTCACACTGGGGGCATTAGCATTCTTTAAAGGTCAAAACCCAAATCCTTCTAGAAGACAGAATTCCATACAGCTAATGGAAAACGTGGGCCTGGGGAAGTCAGGATGCGTGAGATTATCAGGGCTGAAGCTGGAACAGTTGCTGGCATTATTAATGACTTCAGCAACTTGCAGGTGTACAAACCCCAAATTCAGAGAATACCCTGAGTTGGAGGGAACCCACATAGATCATCAAAGTCCAGCTCCTGGCCTTGCACGAGGACAGTCCCAAGAATCACACACACAGACATGTACAAATGGCATGGATGAACACAATGTGAAAAAACAGCATCAGAAAATTTCCGGGCTTTGTGTACAGATCGGGTAATTTCCAGAGGTCTGGTTACAATACAGCCTTTGGATCCTCCAAGGGATCCATGGGAAGCTGATTTCTGTGCATTTGGCTGCACTCTGCCCATTTTCAGCTGGGTACCAGATGAGTTTATCAGCTTGCACATGCAAGTTTGCAGAATCAAATTATTTATCATCTCACTTTAAAATTCTGCTGGCTTATTTTCACCCATTAAAAGAAGTGGCACATAAATGCTGTCCACTGGCAAGAAGAGGGGAGAAGAGAGTCCTAATTTTCAAGATGCTGTTTCTGAATTGAGGAAGGGAACAATAAGAATCAAAGAAAGAAAAAAAACCCTTGGTTTGCAGAAACCACATAAACCGGCCACAAAACGATACTTACTTTGTGAGACTCTTACTAGCTCAGTCACACTGAAAACACCTGATGTGACAAAACTGTCCTGGAAGCCCAAATGTCCTACAAAACAAACAGAGTGAGAACTGCGATTAGCTTTAAGCATTTAATGACAGTATTCTCAAATACTTTACTTTCATTTAGACTTAAAATGTGACATCTAATTTCCCACTTAGCAGTAATTATTGTTTATGTAGGTGGGTAACCAGTCATACAGCTATGTAGGCTGCTTTGTGGTTTCTATCTAGAGGTTAGGAAAGCTAACATGACACATCAGCAGGGAGATTTTTACATGTTAAAGCATCTCAACAGGAAATCTGAAACAAAAGAGGACTATTTTAATAAACGGTTACCTTGGATGACCCCTAATGACTTCACAACTGAAATGAAAATACTGTACCTAGGAAACAGACAGGACAGCTAAGTTCCATAATCGTTTTAAACATCATTCTCTAAAGAAACATCTGATCAGGATTATCTACCCATTCATTCAAACCAAACAAGATTTAAAGACGTATTCTTTATTTTTCTAAGGTTACACTAGGGAGATCTTAAAAGAGCAGATGGTTAAAAAAATTTAAATGAAGGCCTTTCCAACTAAAAAAAAAAAAATTCTAACATTTAAAACTAGGTTTTGAAAAGAAAAACAAAACTCTGCATAAGAAAAAGTAGTAACATTGAGCTATGGACTGTCAGTAGGAACCAGGGCGGGCGCATCCACGCTCACCTCCCTTGTGCAAGGAATGCCTCTACACTCGGTATCAAAATGTGATGGCACTTTACATAACAGCATTTTCCTTCTTCTCTGCAAACATGCCTACCACCAAATGTTCATTTAATTTTCACGGGTATGCTCAGTGACAAAGGAGCAGCCCGGGCTGCAGCCCAGGCCGGGATCCGGCAGCTCAGGCGGGACAGAGCCGGGCTTCGATTAGAGGCAGGGCTGCACTCGGCCAGCCAGGCTGACCTGCTGCTTTGGAAATCAGGGTCACAGGAGAAATCACAGGATAAAGGGATTATTAAAAGAACTGTAAAGTCCTTTGCTTGCCCACAGGATAAGTGGCATACCTTTTTAGGTTGTCCTACTTAGAGTCACCGATTCCGGCGCACGCACACATTTATTATTGAATGTTTTGCAGGGGCACCATCTGCTCCATCATTAATTGTTTGTCAGGCTCAGTACGATTTCCCTGCATTCCATATATGCTCCTGCACCCCACGCTCATGCTGGGAATACCTGTGCACCTTTCTCTAATGGCCAGAGCGACAGGACTAATGCCAGCTGCACATTTGTACTCCTGGCTCTCTTTTGGGGTTGTCCAAACAAACCCAGAATATCCCACCGCCATTTCTACCTGTGGAATGGGATGCAAAAAGAATACATCTTCTGCACAGGTCCACAGATACATGGAATGTCAGGCAGTGTGGCAGGGAAAGGTTTGGGAAAGATCTGGAGGGAGGTGAGCTGCTCACCTCCAGCCAAGATCTCATGGAATTCTTCTCCTACACAGAAGAAGTTCCCTGTTTCTGTGAGGAGCCCACGGTGCCAGATGAACACAGTCTCTAAGCTAACAGACTCGAGACAAGTTTCTGCATCAGGCATGTTTTTATACTCCAGCAATAATGATGAGTTTTCAAACTGTGTATATGTATATCTTTGGGCATCCTTGTGTATGTGTGTATACATATGTATTATGTACACAAACATATAAATATACACAAATCTGTCATGCTCCAGCTGTAGATAAATGTACTATAAAATATTGAAATTGATGCTGAAATTCAACACAAACAAATTCCTCAATCTGCAAACAAGGTTTTTATTTACATCAAGAGAATAAATTTTTCTCTACTTCAAATGAAAAAAAAAATGTTCTTACAAGCTTTTATTTTTCCTTATTTTCAGTCTAGAAATAGCTCCCAGATAGCTGTAAGTGCTTTTGCCTGATCTGCTTTGTATTTTCCCACAATAAAGGTGATGACTACCTCATTCTGCCTTTTAGAAACGGTTGCTGCCCATACACAACGTTTGTTCATCGCCGATTTCCCAAGTATTTTTAATATGAAGATCTACTTTTCATATGCTGCAGCAGACCTGCCTATTGAATTAAATGATCTGTGAATTAAAAATAATTCTCTTAGGTCTTCACTGAAACCACTCATGTGCCTAAAATTAAGCATATGCTTAAGTGCCTTGCTGGATCAGGGCCAGGAGGCTTACTACTCCGCAGAGCCCCTCGGAGGGAAGCCAGTCTATGCTATGTAACTTCTCACACTGTGCTCATCATGGCAGCATCCGAGCAACTTCCAGAAGTGCATCCAGCAATGCCACAAACATCTGGCACGTGCTGCTTTTTTCCCGCCGCGCACCGCGCTGGCTCTGCTCTGGTGTCCACTCCCACCCGCACTTCCCAGGCAGGTTCCCGCCGCACGGAGAGTGAAGGTGAGATTTAAATACGGAAGGGAAAAAAAACCCCAACCCAACCCAAATCACAGCCATGGTAGGATATTTGGCTGGTTTTTTTAAAGGGAAAGCCCAGAGCCCTTCGTAATTATCCAGTAAAAATGTGTTTGTGGCAAGGCAAACCACGTTACTTTAATCTGTCACACAGGTGAAACCAGAAATGAAAGCGCCATTTTAAATACGTTCTAACTCTCAGGGCATGAAAGAAGATGAATAAGTTATCTTGGTCATGCTGACATCAATAGTCCTATCTTGGGTACACTTGAAATGTCCACTTACTCCTGCAGGAACATTCCTTATGGGAGTACATGTAAACAACAGCACGCAACGAGCGCGGTTAGATTTTCACCCTTCAATACCAAAAATAAACATTTCACAAATGAAAGGTGAATTTCACAACTCTCCAATTTGATATTTACTTATAAACATTAGGAAATCGGGGGCTTGTCTCACCAATCATTAAGAATACCTTGATACCCACAAAAGCCATGCCCTTGGCTTAGACCTGGATCACGAATGCATTTTGAGGTATGGTTAGTCTGTGAATTTGCAGTTCAGTAGAACCCCATGGAATTTTTAAAGGTTTGCCTGGATGGCTCAGACTGCAAAATCCATGCCTGAGACTCTCATTTTTGCTGAGCTGGGATAACAGTGAGAGAAGAAAACAAGGAAAACAGTACAAAGAACTTAAATGTTGAAAAGAAGAATGCTGCTGGGAAACAGCAGCACTGACAAAAGATGTGAAGCTAACATTATTAACTGGGGTCAAAATGCAAAAAATATATCATTTTGGCCGACCCTCTGAATTCTGAATGAGTAGAAAAATAGGTAAAGTCAAGCAATTACATATGCAGATGTTAGCATTAACAAGCTCCTGCACTGAAAAGATGATTAAACATCCCGAAAGCTCCCAAGATTTACTTTTCATAGGGCACTTTCTGAAATACTTGCACTGTGACAATTTTGCTCAATATCCGAGAGACAGGACATTGAAACTGCTGCGTATGACAGGTTATGTCTGCAGCTTTGTGCAACAGCCACAGTTTGGTAGTAAAGCAGGTGCTCAAAATGAACCTTGCAGAGTTCACTCACTGAAATTTTGGGTACAAATTAAGACACGTGGCTGTCCAGGGCAGGCCCTGACTCAGCAAAGCTGCTGGAGCTCGTGTTTCATTTCCATCACATGCCTGACAAAAGCACGTGCTCACTGCCCTGCCAAACAAAGATGGGCTGACAACCTTTAGGAGGAATTAAAATAAATGGTTCAATCATTCCTTCAGTCAAGTCTAAGGGCAGGTAGGACTCAGCTCATCACCTAAGATCTCACTTTGGCCCGCAAGGATGATCATCTTTCCCCTAAGGGGGGGAAAATACCCAGGATAATAAGACCAAATTGAATAAAGAAGATCAGGATAGCAACTAATAAATCATTGTCCACAACAGCACAATGTTATTGTACCAGGTACCACATGGAAAACATCTTTCCATAACTTGATGGCTGCATTAATTGGGGAGAAAATTCCCAATGCCATTTACAAATTCTTCTTTTGGATACCAGCAAAGAAGCCAGAAGAAAAGGCTTCAATTGCTGGAACCTAATTCTGATCTCTCTCAAAGAAGTTTTAAACAAATCTTTCTACACCGATCAAATGGAGTTTCACCTCATTTTCTCCTAATTTACACTGGCAGAGGAGAAATCAGGATTAGGACTCGTTGTCTAGTGCTATTTGTTTTGAATTATTAAGCAAACATTCCTATTTCAATGAGTAAACGTGTACAAAGGCAACTAACCTTAGTCCTAAAATGGAGTTTACAGGGAGAGTATTGTCTGCTTTCCCAATTAATGCAGTAAAAAGGAGTCTCAGACGTTGAGCTACCAATCAAGAGCTTGTGTTGTAGCTTGAGAAAATCATGACTGATGCAATTACTTTTATGTAGAAAGTCTGAATATAGTCTATAGGTTAAAGTTCATCTGGTTATTGTTCCTTAATTGAATATCTGAAGATGTTTTCAAGGTGCTCAAGATATTATTGTTATTTAATTAGCAGGCTTCCTTGCGTAATCCAACAGTATTATTTTTGCTATAAAACAGTTAGATTGCACCATAAATATACAAGGTATTTTCTAAACAGAGATATACAGCTGGTTTCCTGAAAGCCAAGCTTAAATGAAGCTGGGAGACAGTTACTACTCTGAAGATGAAGAAGTCCAAATCCAGTCATTTTTCTTCCACTACAAACTGAGTGACAATGTATTAAGCTTCAGAGAACAGCTTTTTGGGAATCTTTGATTCCTTTTCAGTGTTTCGAAATCACACAAGTCCCCCAAACTAGCACTGAACCCATTTCTAAAGCTTTTTTCATGTTCAGCATCTCACTATACATAGCCATCTTAAAACCTTAAAATAGTAATAATCAATTAGGGTCTCAAGCCTATTATCTTAACCAAATGCCTGATTAAAAGAAAAGCCCTCTCTGCTCGAAGTGCAACTTGATTCCTTTTGGTTTTATCCTCTATCTAGATAATCCCATGTTTCACAAACAATGTGGAGCAATAATGTGGATGAGAAAATTAATGTCTGTATCACACAGCACACGCAGGCCTGGAGAGAGGGGATGTTATCAGTGGGAACCCGGCTCACCCTGAGGACTCCCAAAAGATTAGCTGTTCCATGGCTGCTCTGGCTGAGGAGGATGGGGGTGAGGGAGTCACTCCTAATCTGCATTCTCCAGCAAAAAAGGGAAGGAATGAACATGCGTGCTTCACTCAAGACCTTCATAACATTTACACTCTGCTTAATTGGAAGGTGAGTTTATCAAGGCTGGGCTGACCCAGCTGAGGCAGCCCTGCCACTGCTGAGAAATAGCTCAGCTCTATCCCACGCTGGAAATACAAAGCAAGATCCATGGGGCTAAGCTGTATGTCTAAAAAAAGTAATTCTGAACCTAAAAAGAATGGAGATGGAAGAGACCATCTATGCCAGCCACAATATTCTGTGCAAGGGAATGTCTGTGCCATTTCGATGGCAGATAACACCAGGCTGGGATACTGCACGTAGGAACAATGAAATCTGCATTTACCAGCAGCCCCCAAATACTGATCTGCCACGGTGGCCTTATTTTAATTGCTTTGCACAAAATGCATTCCTCAAATTTGTAAATGATAAACCTTTAGTGGTAAATCAGACCACATTTTTAATTTGTGGGCGTTTTATAGGAGAGTTAAGCAAGACATTATACATCAAAGGTGATGCAGAAACCTCTCTCGTTCCCTGACAAACGCTCCCTCTCCTATTTTGACTTGTTATTTCCAATATAATTTTAATGCCACAGTAGTAGCTCACCTTGGACAAATTGCACATTTTCTTGGGAAAACAACTGTGGGGCCACATGCCACAGGTGCTGTTATTTTCCCTGACTCGCTACCTGCCTTTGGCCGAGGTTTTAAGAAGCACCAGAACTTTCTTTGTGGCCCATAGCAGGATGGATTAGGCCATCCAGGGCATGTCGTGTTAGTACAATAGAGGAACACTTTTAAGACTTTAAAGTCATGTAATACAATTCTAGGCTGGATCTTTCTTGTTAAAAAAAGTAGAATGGGAGTGATTGAAAGAGAAAAGGGCCAATATTTGACAACAGAAATCAGCATAACCTCCTAACAGCGGCAGTCATGGATGACTGCCCTTTGACCCGGGGAGATTATGTGGGATTTCAATGACAACAGCTGGAAGTGAGCATGTGAGAATAGAGAACACAGATCTGAGGCCTCCTACAAAAGACTGCACAATCCCTGCCCAGATCTGAGTGTTGATTAGAAATTGTTTCCTGGTCCTGGCTTAATAGACTGTGATAATGAAAGTTTTGTTAACCCTTCACAATATGCAAAACCACTGGTAAATGATTTGCCTTTTTGGGTTTTAGCTAAAAAGTCTGTATCCAGCAGACAGTGAAATTGTCTGCCTAATATTGCTCGTTTCTGTGGGTGCCCAGAGCTCAAGTTCAGCTCCTTTTCCATATGGTTTGTGGCCATCGGGAATCAACGTCTGCTGGGGGCAGTTGGAGGAAGGACTCTCACCCTCCCCTAAGGAACCCACCTGAGCAGGGATGCTCCAGAGGTGAATCAGAACACAAATTCACGTGTAACCTCTCCCTGTGTGCTACCTTTCCTACTCATGGCACTTTAGATCTCTAATGAGAAAAATGCCTAATTATGCTGTCGATATTTTTCATATTGAGCCTCAGAGTCTGGGCTGCAAATTAATAAACATGGACCACAGCAAACATAGCATCAGGTGTGTCACCAACAGCCCGATCCTGCACGGATCCACTGCAGCCTCAGCTCTAAGGAGATTCCAGCTCATTTTATATTTAAGTGCAGAGATAGTGGAATTAATGGAAACTTATTACTGTTAATGAACTGATTAGAGATCGCAATCAATCATGTCAGGTTTTGTCCAAGTGGTGGCACACGGATAGTTCCTTTCTCTTGAAGACAAAGGTCTTCTTGAAACACTGAAAGCATTTCAATTCACATTAAAGACCTTGTGTAATGGAAACCATTCCAAGATCTAAGATGTCTGGTATGGGTTTTCATTTCTGATAACTCCTAACATCACTGGGTACTTTTCAGTACTCATGTGTGTGAGAAATCAGTTCAATACAGTTTTTTGATTTAAGGATAAAAATTTAGAATTTCCCTGTCTACCATAAACACAATTTGATAAAAAAACCTGCATTAATACCGATAGGGGCCTATAGCTTGAAAAACAACAGATGTCTTAAATTAGCATATTTCTGTTTCAGGTCCTCCATCCAAAAATGAAATATTAAAGAAAAGAAGAAAAAAATTATTATAGATGGTCATACTCATTTGGCAGCTTATAAAATAATGTGCCTCCTCAAAAGCGTTTCAAAGTAAATGAGATGAAATCTACCTTGGGATAATAATTCTGGAATATTTATAGCATCCAACAATAAAAAGAGTAATAAAAAGAAAAGTCTGCCTCCCTGAAAATAATAATATGAAGGAGTTATTTATCTTCATATTTTCATATCATCCCTGGTTACAAGAGCAATGACAGCTGAGATCTCCAAGGTCTGCGGTGATATTGCCAGTGACTCAGTGCCCAAATGGAGCTTCCAGGGAAAGCTGGCAGCATGTGGGGCTGCAGGGTGCTCCCTGGGCACCCACTAACAGGCACCCACCCACCCCATGGCAAATATGGGCACTGGAGGGGAAGACCCAGAAGGGGATACTGCCATCCCTGCCCATCTCCATGTCCAAGGCCTCCGTAAAATAACATCCCAATCACGAGCTCGGCATAGCATTAACCTCAGCACTCCCCAGACAGCTGGGAAACCTCCTAAAGAGAATAATGTAAGGATCCCAGTTCTATCCACTGGTCATTTTCTGATGTCAGCACCTTATTTCTGGTGGAGCCTGAAGGTGGGGGTTTGTACGACTCGCTTGTCTGCGGCCGATCGCGCATGCTCCATCAGCTGCCCTTGCTCCTCTCTCTCCATCACCTGTCCTTGCTCCTCTCACTCCTCACCAAGTATCAACTGGTATTTTGCCTCCTGAATCTGTACACTGGTTTCTGGGAAGCTGCTGGCAGGAGGAAGGAGCCGATGGCAGGGCTGGGTGCTGTAGCCACGTTCCGGTCCGCACGCCGCCGGAGCGTGCCTTGGAACACGCAGAGTCTACTTGGGTTTGCACTGCTCCAAATTGGAATTTAGCTACAGTATTAATGCCATAAATATTATTGTTCATGCTGTGTGAAGAACATCAGTGTGAAAATAAATGTAAGGATATTTAAAAACTGGTGTGGAATACTTAGGTATTCAGACTAATCACGGGCTGAAATAAGCACATTTGTTTCAAATCCTGTTTATAGCACTGCAGCCCCTCCCTCCTTTAAATCTTCCTCTTAACCATAGTGATGTTTATTGAATACCTGTCATTTCTCCAGCAGCATGTGCCAACAGCGGCTCACCAGTGCCAGCCTGCATGAAAACCCTTCTGTCTCTTATTCTCCAAGGGGCTCCCTTAGATCAACCACTACCATACCCAATACACTGAAACCCATAAATTTGCAGATACTGTAGTCAAAATTCTTAACAGGAAAGTGCACCCATTTTGCCCAGTGTAGCATACTGAAATATCACATGGTGAGAAGCATTTCTCACCATGTGTAAACTGTCAATTTGATTTGAAATTAAAATTTTTGATTAACATGAGCATTTCTGAGCCTCCCGCTGGCAGCAGCCCTATTGCTGAAAAGTGACATGATTTGTGACACACATGCTGTACAGAAGCCCCATGCCAGCAATTGTTAAAACCATTTTCATTCTCCTTTAATACGGTATGACACTCGGGAAAATAATTTTAATATTTAGGAGAAAGAGGGTAAAGGCTTAAGGACTGAAGTCCTTTATGGGTGTAAAGCGGGATTAGAGCAGCACGGAAAATCGGCACGGAGGTCTCCCCATCTCACAAGTCATGTCTCTTTTCAGCAACAGGAACCATCTGCAGGAGGCTAAGAAAGGTCCATGCCGAAGCACAAAGCCTTCTTTTAAATCCAGTTGATATTTCAAACACAGCATGAGGTACTTTCCACCTATGAATGCCGAGATGCTTGTGCACGGCGAAATGCTTACAACTCCAATAATTAAACCCTCTCGGATGGGAGGAAGGATTTTCTGGTTTCCACAGCAGTCTGTTATTTTTCCGTGTTTATCATCTCCCTGGAGACATCAGTGGTCACCGGAGCTACTAACATTTATATGGCAAATTACTTACAAAAGAGGAAAGTTTTGTGACTATTGAGACTTCTAAGGCCAGGAATCTACCTCTTCATCAGGATGGTGGGAAGATTTTTGCTAGTTTGAACAGCTACCAAGTGAGCACAAGAAGCAGGACAGATTTTAAGGCTCTGATGTATGCACGCAAGAGACAAAAGTTCAGAGGGGATTTTTATAAACGTAAGCCTGTGTCACTGCTGCAAGCTGCTGACTCAACTGTGTCACCTGCGTGTTTCTCAGAGTGGATCATTTCTTTTCCAGTAACATCATGTTCTGAGGAAGTTTATCATGAAACAAGTATCACGAACAGTCATTCTGAGCAGCAGAACAGCTTTGATATGTGTCGACACGCATCTGACTTTTCTTTGAGCTCCTAACACTGTTCATCACATTAAACGCTCCGCTCTGCTGGACTCTCTGTTCCTAGTAAACACAGCGAGTTCTGACTGCCATAACGCAGCAAGATAAAAAAATATAGTATTTCAAAGGTAATTTTAGATGGTGAAATGAAATACCAGGATGATTCAGATGCCCTGTACGTATTCAGGCCTGAGCATAAAGCCATGGGCTCATTTACGTTGATAAAAGAGCATGAGAACACAATCTGCATGAAAAACACGATCCTCAATAAAGCTGTGATACACAGTTGCCAGAAGTATGCAGGTTCTTTTAAATAAGTCTTAAGTTTAAATAAGCATTGTGTGTAAATATCTTGTTTTAATTAGTATTTCGCCAAGAAATTATACAACTGCGCTCAACCATGCTGTAATTATTTCAGGATCTATAAAACCTTCCCTCAGCTGGTGGGAGATAAGTGCACCCTCCAGGGTTACCCTTCAGACACTCTCGGAGCTGGACCGAGGGAGTCTGAAGTCCTGTGGACACAGAATTAGGAGGCTGGAAAAAGAGGTACTGGGGGGTTTTTAATGAGCACGTTAGTTTATGGTTACAGGAATAATCCATGTATGCAGGTAATATGGCAGGATTCTCTAGGAAAGCCCAGAGTCCAGGAGGAGCTGGTGGGGACAGGGTCAGGTGAGGGCAGCTCCCCTGCCTCACTTAGCTGGGTGATAAGGACACAAACCCTGGCGACTTCACCCGCTGGTTCCTCTCATCCTCCCTTCCTGGCACTCCCCTCTCTTCACACCACGGCACTTCTAAAAGACTGTGGCAGGACACCACGATAATGGAAGCTGTGGAAGTATCTGCTCAAGATTAGACTGTACAAATGTGATGTGAAAGTAAGGAAGCCGGGCATGGGAGCTAAGCCACGAGGATCAGCCAGCTCCACCTTTCCCCATGGCTTTCCTCTCCCTTGAGAGCTACTTCTTACACCTTCTCAGCTGACACCAATGGTGAGCAAACTGTAATTCACAGTAAACTCCATGGATATTGTGTATTTACCTGTTGTCCTTTAAACTGAATTTTTGGAGTTTTCTCTCCAGAAGTCTCTTACTCCTCTATTCTTTGCACGGAACTAACTCTGATAGCTTTTAGTCCCAAGTAGGCTGATGTCCACTGGTTACACATCAGTTATTTTAACTAACTTTACACATTAGTTATTCTTGTGGCTGGGGAGGGAAGAGATTTGTCACCAGTCATGTCATGCCATGCAATCATCTGCCTCTGACTGGTTCCACTGGGAGAGTGAAGGTGCACGGGCAAAGTACTGCACACCCTGGAAGCACCACAACCCCGTCCTGGTGTGACCCAGGCTCTCCAGGCTCATGTCCCAGGCTCTGCCAGGTCTCTGCCTCCCCTAAGCACTGAGGAGGAAGCCCCACAGACTGACTGACTGACTTCCCAAGCTCTGCTGCACTCAGGGTTGAGCAGGCAAGCACGCTTTCAGACAGCAGTGGAGAACACCCAGTGTATTAGTGGGCAATTCCCCAGCCAAGTCCCAAACTAGCAACATAAATCCAGTGGGAAGAGACTGCTGGATGTGGAAGCCAGCAGCAGAGCTCTGCACTCTGCACGATGACTGAGACTCTCTTTCCGTTTCATTCTAAGTTTGTGTTTTGTAGGGCAGGGTGCCCTGTCTACATTCCTTTACGAACTAAGAATGGACATTTATTAACAAGTACTTGGGCGGACAGCCCAAAGCTCCAGACTCCTGGCCTGGGACTGCAGGACAGAGAGGGCCAGTGACCCCTGTTTGTGTTTACTGTACTTCTACAGACACATGTTGGTGTGATAGGGGCATTCACTTTCTCAGGTTCAGGCCAAGGTCAGGCCGGAACACGGACCAAGTTTATTTTTCTCGCGTAATCCGCTCAAGCTGCAGCCCAGAGGGGGCCCTGGAGTTCACTCATTGTGAGGGATTCAACGTGAACACAGTAAACAGAAGAGGCAGAGAGGGACCTTGTTCATCCTTCACTGATTTCAAGTGCTTGTCCCATGTGTGGCAGATTGGGTGGTTCCAAGGGAGGTGCTCAAGGAACTGGGATGATGTTGGTGGGATGTCCCATCCCAGGAGGGTGCCTGCAGCAACTCAGACATGCTCTTGGGGTACCAGTGAGGACCTGGGATGAATCTGTTGCTGGAAGCTGGGCTGGACAGCTAAGCCTTTGCAATCCCTTCCTGTGGTGGAAGATTTGCCTTTCTAAACCCTCTAACCCATCCCAGCAGTCAGTGTGTGTGGCACAGCGCAATACCCAGGGATGCAGGAATATGGCACTGGGGTGGGCTGCCCTATCCTCACGTATTTAAGACAATCTGAAGATACCACAGAGGCCAGGACTTCATATTTTGGGCCATGCTTAGCAGTCTGGCCTGTGACAGTTTGTACTCTGACTGACTTTCAAGCTGTCAGAAAAAATGAAAAAGAAAAAAGGAATTCCACTGGCAGAGAGCTCTACATTAAACTAAAGCAACTCAGGTAAAAGAAAACCCATCTATTATGGTTTATGATGCATAAACATTCATTTCTTCTCTGTTCCTCCTTTGCTTGCATTACTGAAATGCAGAAATAAAGAGAAAAATAATGATGGATGGATTTTGGAAAAGTTAAAGAGTTCAACTCAGGATGGATGTGATCCCAAACATTTCAGATTCTTATCTCATCGTAATTGGAATAGCTGAACCTCTCTTGTCTGCAAAATTAGGCAAGGAATCCTGTGAGAATGGGCTCTTTTTCACAGAAGTTTAGTCCCCAGACACATGAAAGAATGAAAACAAGAACTGGAACAGAACATTTTTACTTTTGAATAATGGTTTCATTTGGGCAGTTTAGAACAAAACTTCACTGGAAGAGCTGAGGAGGAACTTTTCTCTGCCAGTGTGCCCATCCCCAGACACATTCTTCCACAGAGTACATGAATACTTATAAAAAATGATAATTTATCTAAGAAACTCCCATTCTGTAGAACTCAAAAGAGAAACAGAAAGGGAAAAAAGTACACTAGTCAGTAGATAGACTGTTCCCTCTTCTACTCCCCACATCTAATGATGAAGAAATCATTCAGCCAAGTCCACATGCCCTGCT
Organism: Tichodroma muraria; assembly: GCA_013390105.1. Lineage (NCBI taxonomy): Eukaryota > Metazoa > Chordata > Aves > Passeriformes > Sittidae > Tichodroma > Tichodroma muraria. The sequence goes on from WAAG01030446.1 coordinate 61,030, forward strand.
AGATCCACCTTTGCTCTTGAGCAACTCTCTCTCAACTCTGTCTGCTCTGGCTTGTCAGGATGAGCAGGAGAGGGGTGGGTGAGTTCCTCCAGAAGCAGAATCTCAGGTCCAGACCAATTACAGTGTCTGAAACATCTCGGTTTTAAAACTCCCTGAGGTTCAACAGAGAGAGAGGTTAATTCTCAAAAGACCTGGTATCTCCAGTGATTACAGAGGGACAGGAAGGATTTTAGGTTCACCACTGGTGTCTTATTTTAATGCCCACTGTTAGAGCCATGTCTTAGTCCACGTATCACGTCAGCACAGATCTGGAAGAAAATTTGCTTTCTTCCCCATTTCTTGCCCCAAGCATGGGCATTCCCCAATTCTCCATCCTTACATCTGGTTACTTTTTGTTTGTTTGTTTTTTCAGTTCAGAAGCCTGTAAAATACAAGTGCTGCTGAGTTATCCCTGTGTTCCTGCCCTTCATCCGGTTCGTTTGCAGGAGGGAATAATGATCTGTCACCAAGGTAAATTCACTGCCCGGCAGATAATGCCACAGTGTTTCTGCTGCCCATTTCACAGTAAGACATTCTTTTTCAATGATGCTGCATCTCTGTTCTCGTGGGAACAGTTTACGGCTGACATAGCAATAGTAGTAATAACAACTTACATTTATATTGTACGCAGGATGATCTTTACTTCCCTCTCCCACTAACAGTGGACAGCCCCCAGTCCTGCTGCAAATCCATCCTTCATGGCCATGGCAGACAGAAATCTGGATTCACTAACACTGACCTGCCTCATTCCTCAGCTGTTTGCTTGGGTTGTCACATCCTTTCCAGCCCACTTTGTTATTGATTTAAATGGAACCATGGGCCACTACCCAACCTCTGCTCTAAGCCTTCCCTCACAAAAACCTGTGGGGATCCCCTCCTGCCTCAAAACCACAGCCACATCAGTCTGTCAAGCTGCTGTCCACTCTCTCCTGCTCTCCTCACCTCCTCCCTTCCTCCTGCAGCTCCAGCTCTGGCATGCTTGGCTGTACGATAAAATTGGCTCCCCTCTGTACGGTGTGGGGGACAGGGCCAGCTCTCTGCATTCTGCTGCTGGAAACTTCCTGAATGCGAATTCCCTGAATTTGAAAATCGGGACTTTGAGGTCTAACATGTGGGAAAATCGCAGGAGGTCTGCAGTGCAAAGCTGGTCAGGTGGGGACACCCCCCCAAACACCAGCAGGTTTTCAGATGGAGATGCAGCTGTCAAAGAGCCTTCTGTTACAGATAAAATATTAAGAGTGAGGAATTAAAGTAAAAATAAATAATAGGGACAGGGGTCTGAGTTCTCTGTGAGCGAGAGTGGTACGGCTACATAAGCAGTATCCCTCCTCTATGATCCTGGGAGAAGAAATACCAGTAAGAGGTTTGGCCCAGCATGGTCTGAGAGCTGGTGTTGACACTCCTGTGCTTGGCTAGGGCAGGGGGACTGCTGGGGTGCCACGGTGGGGCCATGGGAGGGCACACCACAGCCAGGTTTGGGGTGCTAGCCATGTGTCCTGCAAAGGCCAGACAGATAGAAGAGAAATATTTGGATCCCCTGGAGCAGCCCTATCATTTCCTTGTGCCTCCCCTCGCCAGGGACAGGAGCGAGGTGCTGGCTCCTCACACCAGAGTGTGGCTTGCAGCAGATCCCTTTGCCTCAAGTGCAAGTGAGGGAGGGCAGGAGGTAATGATTAGAGACACTCTAAAATGATTGCATTAATTGAATCTTATGAAAATGGAAAACAACGGCAGTGGGTAATAATAAAACCCCACTGTAACCACGCACATCTCTTGTTGACTAGAAAGTGCTTCACTGACTACAGATTTACTCTGGGACACAGCAGGAAACTTTTATCCTTTAAACTTAATCAGCCTTTCTTTTTTTTTTTTTCTCCCCTCTCTCAGAGAGAAGTTCCAGCTATCAGATCTGTGTTTCCCATCCACTCCTAAGACTCCTCGGTGCAGTGCCTGGAGGTGATAGTGTGAACTCACTCAAGAATGTGAAGGCATTTTATAAATCATTTGGTTCCAGCAGGAGGGGGGGAAAGGGAGAAGGCAGAGGGATGATACAGTTTACAGCACATACTCAGCAGTAACTCCCAACTGTCAAACTTCAGCATTTTCTTCAGTTGCAACAGTGGTTAATAAAAAAAACGTTAAGACAGCAGACATGAAATGCACATAGCAAGCAGCACATTTAATCAGCTGGCACTTTCCTACCACCCCACCATCCAAATCTATCTGGACACTATCACAACCCAGAAAAAAAGTTGTACAAGTGAAGATTAGGGCACTGGAAAAGGAGCAGAAACGACCAACACGAACTGCCATAAACAACTTGTGGTGCCCTTTTTTGTGCCAGAGAACAACAGCAGAGTGAAAGGAGTGTGTTTACAAGTGTGGCTCACTTGCCTCACCTTCCTCCTGCCCCTTTTACCATGCTCACTAACTCACTCCTGGGAAAATATTTGCAGATCATTGCAAATAAAAGTCTCCTTCTCGCTTTCCAAGAAACAGATCTGGTACTTTTCCATTTCAGTCACACTAGAGCCAGGCTTCAGAGTGGATTTTATTCTCTCAACTCTATGAGAGTCGTCCTAAACCTTCTTTCCAGTTCCCAGCTAGCAATTCTAGCAGTTTTTACAAACTTTCTAGAAATCCTAGAAACTAGCAATTGCTAGTTCTGCAATTAAAAAGTAGTACCTGTAATTAAAAAATAATATCTAATTATCTGTAGAAGTCATGAGGCTTTTTCTGGGAGACTGGTCTCACTAAGTGCCCTCCCTGACAACAGCAGCAGACACCTATGCTGCTTTCAGGAGCTATGCATTGCTCTTCACATGCACCTCCCTGCTGGTGTACACAACTCCAGGCTTACAAAATTAAGGCTACTTGGAAAGCACCTGATTAACCCAAGAATCTGCAATATGTGCAGACATACAGGTTTTTTCTGAGTGTGCCAACCATGTAGGAGTAGGAAGGTTTGGATCCATTTGAAAGCAAACTACCTTGTACCTGTAAACCCACGAGATTCATAAAAGCACTACACCACAGACAGAAACCAGAGGAAGGTGTGAAAAAAACGACACACATTTCCTTAGTGTGTAGATCTATTTGGAAAGGTCTGGAGTCAACAGAACACCTCCTGTGCTGGTCAGGAAGTCAGAGCAAAAGAACACCCATGTGTGAGCGGGGAAGTGCAATCCCTTATCTAGACTTGGACATTCCCATCTGGATGAATCAAGCTCTGCCTGGAGACACCCACAGAAATTTAGGTACTGGTAGCTCAGGTACAGTGAAGGATAAATGTGTAAGTGGGGGAAAAAGTATGTTTTGCCAAGAAGTGCCAGACTGGCTGGGACTGGAGTCACAGATCTCTGTGGGAATCTCTGTGGGAATCTCTGATGCCTTTGGGTGGACTTGTTGGAAAACAGAAAGACACCCACCCACCCACTCACCCACTGCTGCCACTGCCTCTGCCTCAAGCCTTCACCCTCTTCTGACTTCTGCAGGAAGGGAGCCAGCACCTCCCCGGCTCATCTGCACAGCACAGCTCCCAGCACACATTTCCAACTTCCAGTGGTTTGACCACAGAGGGCAAAATTTTGGCCAGGGAGCACTTCCAACGGCAGGAGAGCAGCGGTGAGCCAGCCTGGGTTTCACTGCTGTGATCTCTGAGTGGAGGGTTCCCACTCACTGCCACAAAGAGACACCACCTAAATAGATGTGGAGTAATGAATACTTCAGGTAAGCGACTGATTTCAGAGGGGCCTTTTATCCACAGGCCCTGTATTTATAGTTCAAGCCTTTTCAATTAATACGCACACCCTAAAAGAATTAAACTACTAATTATCACATTTTACTGTGGTTCACAGAACTTTCATCAGATCTAGTAAATGAAATCACGAGTTCAGCAGAAGAAGCTTTACTGCGCCAAATTATGTCAAGGGTATATCATGTTGATAATAAAAGATCACTTGGTTGGAAGCCTAACCTAGAAGGTTGGGGAGGCGTAAAAAGTTCACATTTTGGATCATGCTGCTCTGGTGTGGGCGTTCTGTGTTTTTTGTCTTGGTTATTGTGGAAGGCAATTCTCCTGCAAGCAAAATTTCCCCCTTGTCTTACATTACCGAGCATTAGGGAATTTTTACATAGAAAGACAAACAGAAAGGTCTGGGGTTTTGTTTTGCAAGTCAGACCTTGGCATCACATCCTCTCTCCACTAATAAACTCCCCTCTCCACTCAACAGAAATTAAACGATGCCCACACCACAAATAAACTCCTTTCCCTAAGTGCCCAGCTTCCTGGTGGGCAGGGTGGTGTTCCAAAGCATCCTTCAGCCTGTGGTCCGCTCCGGCGGCCGCAATTACCCTGACGCAACCCAGCTCTCAGCTGTTAATTAAACAGCAACTCTCTCAAGAAGACAGACATTAAAAACAGTTGTAGTGGAAGCTGGCAGTTGCTCACAGCTCCAGCTGCTGTGTCCTGGAACATGGGACATGGGTAGAAGGGGGTGCCATGGCTGCCTGCCCATCCCAGCGCTGCCGCAGAGGAGGGGCAGTGACCTGACACTGAGGTGCCCTCGGGACAAAGAAAATCCTTGTGCCTGCAAAGGGAAGCTCAAGAGTTCCCTAAGAGGCTGCTCCTGACCCTCCCATTTCCAGGCTGCCCTCTAGATGGCCCTGGCTGTTATCTCGTGGATAAAGATCCTTGGAAAGGAATGGGATGGTGCAACAGAATAAAAATACATTTTTGAAACGACTTAGAATAATCGCAGCTGTATTTATGCACCTTATCTATTGCAAAGGTTCACTGCCTTTTTTCTGTACACACATGGAGAAATAAAAATATATACTGGAGCCACACTTTTATTTCTCCTCTCCTTTGCAGTGCTCTGCCACTCCAAGCGTAATGAACGTCTCATGTCTTTCAAGCACTGCTTTGTCATGCTATAAGCATTCATTTCATGCTTTGAATATTTCCTGTCATACTCGCCTTGGATGAATTTTTTGTGGGAATGCTTTGCTTGTGAAGGTTAATGGTTAGCAGCAGTGAAAACCAAAGTCCTCTGTCAATCCCCAAGCCTCAAGCACTGCAGGTCACTGATGAGAAGGGTCTCCAGCCATCCCCAGCAGAGGCTGCACAGCTGACCCCACTGATGACCCCGTTCCTGGCCTGACTGACAGCCAGAGCTGTTTGCCATCACTGGGTTCCCCCAAGAGAGTGCCAGCTAAATCCTGAGCCTACTACAGGACTCACTAAATCCTGGAAATGGTGTAACTGTGCCTCACAGTCTGGACTCAGAAGGGAATATGGTAGTATAGGGGAAAATGGTGTTTTCTTTCCTAATTGTTCCAATGATTCTTCGTGACAGTCATGGATCTGGATGGGAAATACACCTGGATGCTGCAAAGTTTCAATTCTAGATTATCACAATTGAAATGCTGTATTTCTAGCTCTTTTTGGGAATGAATGCAATGCAATGAAATTAGATGAAGGAAATGCAAGACTACACCACACATAAGCTAAATTTATAACCAGACATATCTGCTTTTGTTTCCTTGGGAAACGCTGGCTCTCAGAGCTGCCTACAGGCACTCTCAGGGAGTGATGAAACACAGGTTGGACCTCATCAGACCCTTCTTGGCGGATGGTCCTGTTAGAGTCAACAGTCCTGTCCAGTCCCAGGGAAGCCAGAAGAGGCCAACCCCACCAGTGCTCCCCAACTCGGCCACAGCTTCCAAGCCTGGACATATTTCCCCACTGCTGTTCCCAGTCAGCAGACAACGTGATCTGTAAGGGTGCAAATCTGTTCAGAATTTGGTCCTGGCAAGTTACAAAGGTGCAAACAAGCTGACATCACCAGGAGCTCTGACTTCAGCGCCAGCGATGAGATTCCTTATTGGAAATGCTAAGGGCTTTCTGGCTTTTTTTTTTAAAGCTTTTTCTGAAGAAAGTTAATTTTAGATTAGTCCCTCAGGCTGCGATAACTCCTCAGCGTGGCTCTGTAAACAAGAGAGGAGAGTCTTCTTGCATTTATAAGATTCTGATGCAAATAATCCCATGAACAAGAACATTAATAAAAGCTGCCGTTACTGTATTACTGCCTTTGCAGCTGTAACTGATAGAAAACTTTCTCTGCAAGGCTCAGTTATCTCCTGAAAATGAGGTGTTTCAGGAATGCTAGTCATCTGAGACCATGTATTTTCTAACAGCACCAGTTTCAGCACTGTGTGTTCAGAGGACTGCTCGTGTCCTTGCACTCCTCAGGTGGGAGCTGAGGGGCTTATCCAAGGACAGAGGAGCCTCCAGAGAAGTCCAGCACCTCCTTGGTGAGCTGGCATCAAGCTCTGTCACAGCTCTGAAAGCCGGTGAGGCAGCTGGGCTCCACCTGAAGCAGGGGAGACGAGAGGTCAGGCATGGCCTGAGCAGAAGGGACGGCCTTGGAAGGCAGAACATCTTCCCCTTGTTAAAAATTCCGCCGTGGAAGGAACTGGGTTGTCACCCAGCCACCATTTAACCTGCAACCTTGGCTGAGTGATGGGGACAGCCACAAGGAGCAGTTACTCCTCCTCTGCTTGGGATGAGGGTTTGAAGGGTGAGCTCTGAGTCCGAGAAGAGTGCCCAAGCCTTGGGCCAGGCAGGCACTGCTTCCACTGGCCGAAGCTATCCCACTGCTTGGAATGCCAAATTTGGGACCAGACGGAAAGCATTCACAGAGGGACTGGACTCTGCAGCCTGTTAGTTTAGGCAGAGGGGTCTTCCCATACATAATCTCCTCCTTCCTTTCAGCCAAAGCTAAATCATGCCTTCTGTGAGCAGCTTTGCCTAGAGAAGAAGAAACTTGTCTTTGCATTTGTTCCCACTGTGGCCTTCTCTTTCCCCCACAGCTCAAGGACCAGAAATTCTTCCTTTCTGTTTTTAGGCATGGTAAACTAAGCATATACTTAAATTTTTTTTTTAAGGTTTAATACTCAAGTCCAACCCTACTTAAGCAAAGAATTCACAGATGATATTTACAAGTCCAGTGTAATTACTGCAGGGCTGAAAAACAAGTTCTGCGAGTTACGGTGCATCATTGTTTTTCTTTTTTCTTTCTTTTTTTTTAATGTTTCAATGAACAATGTGCCTTTCATTTACTGCAGTGCTGTTAAGGTGTTTGCAGCTTAAAGCAGTGAGACCGCATTAAAAAGCATTTGGTTTGGGCATTACACAGTTTTGTTTTTTAGAAAAATGCCTCTTCCTCTTCAGAAATTGTTTGAGCAATGGATTTGGCACACGTTTGTAATCAGCTGTAATAATGAATGCTGCCCTGCTCACTTGAAACGGGAGAATTTACCAACTTCTTTTAAAAGAACTCACTTGCCTGCAATCAAAGCGCTGTGCTACCAACTCTGAGCCACCAAATCACAGTCCCCCCTCTCGAGAGCCACGAGCAGCCTGTCAGAAATGACACAGCATTCTCCTGCTTTGCACAGCACACCTCGTGTGCACCTTTACGCTGCACTTATTAATTCACCAGTGCCACCACATCAAACACAAACACTGCCTGACATCCATTTACTGACAGCAGCAGCACAGTTCTGTACCACACTTATTAACCACTCTCTGCTACATCCTCCCCGACTTTCTCCAGAGTTCAGCTCCTGATGGAGCAGAGCAAGATCTGACTTTTAATATTCTCTGAAAGCCAGAATCGCAAATATCCCCACTTTGAAGACAAAAAGACCAAAAGGTTTCCCTACAAAAGTTTAAAATAATCCTACTTACAAAAAGAAAATCTGTCTGATAGCTGTTCCTATGACTGAAAGTGAGAATAAAAGCCTGAGAGAGCGTCCACAGCAGTGCTGAGCTGGGAATTCAGTTGTTCCTGATCCCCAGGCATGTGGTCACTTCACGACATCAGACTACCCATTCTGTCACCCTCACTTCCCTGAAAACTAGTTTGTTTATAAAACACAACACCCAACCAGTGCATTTAACAAGCTTTTAAAATCAATAACTTTTTTTTTTCTTTTTGATTGGGTGAATTGCAAAATCACTTTGCGGTGCCAACTGAAATGAAGCTTTTACATACCATTAGGCAACTACAAAAGTGGGGAATTTTCCACATGGGTGTTCCACCCAGCTGGTCAGAAAAAAAATCCGTCGTTTGTGCAAAAGATCAGGGCATCCAAAAATGCTCCTGCCTTTCAGATGAAGTTGCCTCTTTCATTATCCCTCCTGCAAAATTTCCTCACCCATGTAAGAAACAGAGGATTTCTGGATTTTCTGCCTCTCCCCAAAAAGCTGCTTCCCATGGTGACAGAGCAGCACTATGCATACCCTGTGTTAGTTTTACCCCCAGCTCCAGCACAAAACATTTGGACCTTGGACCATCCATGCACCAACGAGCCCTTTCTCACCTGCATGTTTGCTTTTCATGGCCATCATGCTGCATCTCTCTCTCTTTAGAAATAATTAAGTGCTTTATATTTCTGCTAAATATTTGCAGTGGTGACTGCCTGACTGCCTGGAAACTATTCTGGCTTAATGAAGGCTGAGGGAAAGGCCAGAGTTGATGTTGAAGCCACCACTGAGAGCAAAAGATGTCACCATCTTCACTGTGTGATGATCCTGCTCCAGAAAATGAACCAGCAAAGCCCACTAGAAAAAAACCCAGGAGTGGCTCTAAAAAAGAAGAGCTTTTTTTTTTTTTTCCCATGAACTTCACTTCAATGAAGGTTAGACATACAGGCTTTGCAAAACAACACATACAGTTCAGAATGATAAATTAAAATCTGTAGTAGGAGGCCTTCTTTTTCAGGGCCGTATAGTTGACCCTTCTGAACCTACATTACTCAAGGTATGCAAAATATATGTGTATAATAAATAGCTCTAGAATTTATGGAGTGGAACAGAAAGGATATTAACAGGCAAGTAGAGAGGCTGTATAACCCTCACAAGGCCTTTAAAGATTTATTTTTTTAAAATGAAGGAATGCATGCATGGAAAAGGCAGCACTGAATCGATACACTTCTTTGTGCCTTCCAGAAACACATGCAAAAATGCTTGTAAATCTGCCCTCAATCTGGTCACTCCACTGTTGGCATCAGTGGGAATAAGATTATTCACGATTCTATTTTTCCAATTAAAAATAAAATTAAAATAAAATAAATAAATAAATAAAATCCTCTCTGTGTGGGCTCATTCCCACTCTCAGTAAAATCAATTACGAGCCTCCCATTGACTCCGGAGGGATTTGGATCAGGCCCTGTGGAAGTGGGTCTGCAGCAAGTGTAGAACAAGGCAGTTAATATGATTTATTGTGTCCGTTTCTGTGCGTGCAGTTTTTCATTTTCTAAAGCCTGCAGTTTTGCTTTCATCCTCACGTCCAGGAGATAAGAGCTGCAGATCTGTGCTGATCTACGCCGGGCACCCCGGAGCTGGGGGCTGTGTGTGCTGGGAATGAGCTCAGCGCCTGCCCGGGGGGAACGAGCCCTTCAGGGCCAACACTCTGGCTTAGAAAATCTCCCACACAACGCCCTGCAGAAGGTGCAGAACCAGTGACGGGGCTGCTGCTGTGGTGGGGAAAAATTACCCTTTAGCAAAACTGAGGGAAAAAAAAAAAAAATAAAGGGAGAAAAATCCTTTTCCTGTTTGTTTAAAAAAAAAAATAAATTAAAAAAAGTACCTTTTGCAGGTCACCAGTAAAGTTTCAAGAATGCACTAAAAGATTGTTTGACAAAGAAGACTCAGTCTCCAAATCAGAGATATTTCATTTCACTAGGCTCTTACAGATTCTACATTATTAAACACTGACATTGCTGCTTTTCGGGGCAGTTGTTGAGTAGGAAGCTTTGTTAAAGACTAAGAAACTGCAGGGTAAGATGAACTGTGCATTAATAGCTGAGAAAGAATATTATCTAAACACGAAATAATAACATGCTTGGTGCCTAATACATTCTAAATTAAAATATGATTTAATAAACACAGGCAACATATTCCCCATTAAAAAAAAAAATAGCAGAATTGGCAGAACAAAAATCACAGTTTAGTCAGTTCTTCTCTTAACCTTGCAATCCTTTGGCTACAAATTAGAATTTCTGTGAACAGGATTGATAAGGGAAATTAGGCGCTGTCTTTCAGAAACAACAGCAATATTTTAAGATGGTATGTTTAGAGATGAACAGCACAAAATCTATCAAAATATGAAACCTTTCATATCTAATGGGAGGAAAATACAGGAGCCCAAATAGCAAAAATCTCGCCAGCCCAATGAGCCCTGTGTTCCATGTTCTATGATTCATGCTTAAGTTTAAAGGTTTTTATGCACCTAAACCTCTTCTTCTTCCCTTCATATTATCCCCTGTTTAAACCCTAACCCCAAAGCAGGCCAGATGTGAATGCAGCCCTCAGCCTCACTGTCCCTTGCAGATTGTTTGGCTGCTGCTGAAGCCCCCAAAACTCCCACTGAACACACACACAGCTGTAGGGGTTTAAGGCAAAGCAGTTAGTTGCTCTGTGACAGGGAAATCAGACGTGTATTGCTACAGATACAGTATTTCTGCACGGATTTACACATCCCAGAAATGGTAACAGGGCTTCAGAGGCATAAACACCTCACACAAATTCTTTTCTGTGTATGTAGAGTAGACCCCAAGTACAATGGATAACCCAATCTACATTTAGGTCTGATAGAAAAAAAGTTCTGGTTATAGATAAAAGAAGTCAGGGAAAACTACTACTAATAATCATCCTTTATTCTAAGCCCTAAATATAAGTAGTAAAACAAAACTCAGTTGCCAATGGGCCAACAAAAATTGTTGAGGTCTACCTTAGCTAAACACAAAAGGGAAAAGCAGCTGTTCCATGACACACAGTCATCTTCTCACATACAGTCCCCACAGAAATCCACTACTATTGAATGATTTTTTTTTTTTTTTCCCCCCGGGCTGCTTTACGAAGCAAGCCGTTGGTTGGTTCAGTAGAAGCCATTGCTTCTACTTTGAATCTGTCCTGGTCCAGAGAATGTGAGTTTTCCCAACAGTCCCAGTCCTTCTGCTGGTTCCACTCCAGCCACTGCCACTTGAGAACGTGGAGAGAAGCACCAAGGAGCTGTAGCTGAACCTCCCTGATCTGTTTTCCTGGTGTACCTACTCCCCTGAAGGTCATGACTCAAGGCCGAGGGATTGAAAGCCTTTGCTATGGAGGAATAAGGATAAGGGTTGCATACAGCAGGCTCTTTAATGGCATCTCCCTATTTAAAATTAATTTTAAAGGGGGAAAAAAAAAAAAGTGTCTCTCCAGGACTGGACAAAGAAATGCTACCTCAGATTAGTGAAACAGTAGCATTTTAACTATGAGAAGAGTGCATAACCTATTTGTAGCCATCCCATGTCAATTATTCTGAATCATCTTGTTATATTAGACATGGGGGGGAAAAAAAAAATCTTTACAAATATGGGCTGTTTTAATATCCCAAAGCAGGAGCAGCAGGTAAGAACTTACCATTTTCTGGCTGGTCCTTAATATCAGCTTCACTTGGCTGGCTGGGACTTTCAGATTGACTTGAATCTGAAAAACATAAAATACAGCCAAAAATTACAGGGTCTGCTGTGGAAAATAGATCAGAGGCGCCAGACTTCCTCAAAAGGCTGAGAGTACAAACTGAGGACAGGAGTGTTGCACTGGGACATGATAATGCAAAAGTCCCGTGCCTAGGTAATATGTTTGCTAGCAAAAAAAGAAAAAAAGAAAAAAAAAAAATTAAAAAAAAATTTTAAAAAAGGGAATCTTGTTTATGGCACTACACAGAGTGCTCGGGGTGTGTGTTGGCATAAATTAAGCTTTGAGAATCCTTCTTTTTAAAGAAGGCATATTTAAATGACTCTCCTACATGTTTTTTATAATGCAGCCTCTATGTTGTATACAAACCAGAGCCTTACTCCAACACATAGTAAAGTCTCAAAACATATCTCCAAGCAGGCACAGAAAGGTAACTTAGCAACCCTACATAGTCGTGGAGATTGTTGGCTACACATTTCTGGAACAAAATCTGCAAAACTGAGGGAAGAGCTGATTTTTTGGCGTACTTTCGCAGTGGTTACAGCACCACAAGATCCCTAAAATGCACGGTGCTGGTGGTGATTTGCAGTGGGATAAGTGAGACCAGATACTGGATGACCTGCTTTAGAACTTGTGTAAATAATCCCACAAACTCCCAGCTAACAGTCTCCAATGAGCACAATTTATTTGCCTAAAATAATAAAATGACCTATAAAAGGGTATGTGTAAATACAAGTGTTTTGCATTTTTTACACGTTATTAACTCTACTTTATGTGAAGATGATCGCTCTTTGGTCCAAAAATTATTCTTAGTAGAAGCCTTAGTCAAATAGTATTTTCCTTCTTAATTATTTTTGTCACTATGAACTGGAACAAAAAGTCCCTTTACCTGTGGGAAAAAATATTTTTTAAAAAATCCCTCAAATTACTGGTTTTTTGCAATTAATACATTTTTTTTCCTTTCCCCAGAAATTGTTCTGTAATTTATTGATCCTGTAGAAAAAGTTTTTGCTGTGAAACAAAACTTAGGTGATGAAACCACTTGCTAATGCCTCAACACCACCCCTCATCATGGCAAACCCATTTTCTGACTTCACCTTGACTTTGCAGAGTTTGGAATTAGCTGTCTGAAATTTGACCACATTTCAGTGAGAAGTCAATGAAAGATCAAAAGGTCACGACATTTAACTGTGATTAAATTGAAAATCTTACTTCTATTGCAACAGAGTCATAACACCACCCCTTCTTTTTCTTTGAGGTATTAATAGTGCTGGAAGAAGCAGTACTACTAGTGACCTTGGGTCAAGCAATGCTAATTTATTGCTTTAAAAAGGTTCCTTGCTTTTAAGCAAATGAAGATTTTAATTACCGCAGAGCACTATAAAGGAAATGCCTATTTTAAATATTCAAATTTTTTTTTACCTGCTGACTGTCTGCTTTAGGTATCATTCAGATGCTTAGAGGACAATCTCGTATAAATTAAAAACTACAGGTAAAAAAAAGCACTCACAAAACAAAACTTGAAAAATTTCAGAATGCAAACACTCAGAATATTTAGCAAGAAAGCTTCAGTTATTATACTTCTATTTAAAATCAATTAAATTCCCCTAAAAAGTGACATATACCCAGTGTATCCCAGAATCCATTTCCTCTCTTTTGTATTTATTATTTTTAATAATTCTGCCAATGAAGATGAAGCTAAGGAAAAAAAAAAAATCCTCACTTCTGCAATTTTGTTTTAAATATTGATCTTCTGAATTATCTCTCCCTGAAGCTGAAATCAGTGCCAGCAGATACACTATGGGGGTAACATGCACACTGCTGTTGTATTCTGGATTTTGGCAAGAAGTTTTGTGTTTCAGATACCACAAAGGCAGAAACAAAGGTAAAATATTAGGAATGTAAAATATTTAGTTAACATTCAAAGTCAACATTCAACGGATTTCATTTTACACGGCGGGCATTAGCCTTTTGCTTATTTTTTAGGTTTTTCCTTCCCTCCAGCCAGCCACGGCTCAATCAGAGTTTGGACTTTATGTTTCAAGTAGGCTCGGAATTCCACAAAAATTTATAGATTTGGAGAAGTTCCCGCTGAAATGTGGGACTGGGAGCGTGTTTCCCTTTCCTAAAATTTGGAACGGCCCAGGCAGGCCGCGAGAGGTGGCGGCCGCGGGAGCCGGGCTCGGCGCTGGCACCTTGGCTCCGGCACAGCCCTGCAGCCGGTGGGCAGCACACGCAGCCCAAGCTGCTCCTGGCCTGGGAGAAGCAAACAAAGTACTTTTGTCTGCCTCGAGTGCTGTTTTTCCAACGCCAAGGCTAGTGGCACAAGAGGGGCTCCACTGGCCGTAGGACGTTTGTTTGCAGGCTGAATCTTTTTAACTTTCTCCTTTTATCGCCTCGGCTCCGGCGATAGCGTTTTTCCTAATTCTGCTTCCCTTGCAACCCGCCCCTCCTGCTGAAATTAAATATTAATTTCCCAGGAAAAGACAACACAGCTTTAAGCACTATTCTTCGCGGAGAGGCACAGGGCAGTAAAACACAGGACGAGGTAGAATTAAAGCCACTCAATCCTGCCGTGGGGATCATGGGAGGCTACCGAAAACACGGACTGGGCAAGCGTGTGCTCAGCATTGTTATGCAAGGTGGCATCTTGTGGAAACCCCAGATAAGAAGACTGAGTTGAGGCACTTAGCCAAAATGTTTATATGCAGAATTTTGCTTCCCTGATTTTATTCAGATGCCGCAGATGAGCCGGCACATATAAATGTGCCGCCACATGGTTAAGGGATTGGCAAAATCAGAGCCGTTGTGTTTTACAGTCTTGCCTAGGACGAGGGAGTCTTGCTCAGCCTCCACCGCTCGCTCTCTGCTTTTTCAGCAGTTGGCACTAACTCCTGTCGGGGCTTTTTTGTTGTTTTGCACATGGAAACTTTCAAATTCCAGTTTTCTGAACGTGCAGTGTTTTGCGGGCTCGGCTACAATAGGAGGGGGAATGTCTGTCCTGCTGAGTCAGTTAGCCAAACAGGTGACCGGAGGAATAAATTAATTTTTGTCCATACATAATTGATATAAATGGAAGATCGTTTTCATAAGCATTTGCATTAAATCAATAAAATCACTTACTATAGAGCAGTTTAACAATTCATTTGATTTTCTCTTTTCTATATATTTGATAGCCACTCTGCAAAACAGTATACACTTTATGCCTATTTTCTTTAGCAACAACACTGCCAGTTAAATTCTACCACCTGCAATAATTAGAGCCATTGGAAAACATACAAAACAAAATATACGGTAGATGCGAGCCCCTCTTGAATCCACGGCCCCCTGCGGCAACGAGTTTCATTGGTGCCTTAAGCTAAGGCTGGTAGGAAGCCAAAGAATCTGTATATTACAATAAAGTGCATGTTATTAAGGGGAGGATTTAAATGATTTCAGATGGAGTTGGAAATATTATAGTGAGGAACCACTATTAGGATTGCTGATTAAAAAAAAAAAATCACCAAGGAATCTAGTTTTATGTTTAAGGAAGCTTAACCTTGAATAGCACAATGGGTTTTATTTGGGGGCTTTTTTAGTTAGAGGAAAGTTAGTGGTTGGAATTTTTAACCCTGAGCTAGCTGGGGTTTGAGTGGTCCTGTGCACTGGGCTCAAGGTTACTGGTCAAGAGAAGCACAAGAGGATCTGGTATCAACCACAACCATGGCAAACAGGATCAAAAAAACACGTTGAAGCTATTTACTCTCTACTTCCAAGAATCAATTATGATTAAGGGATAAAGGAAAAAAAAAAACAGAAACACCTAAACAACAAAACAGGCTACTTTTTGAAGTAGCATTTCCTATCACGTCTCTATTCTCTGTTCCTCTTTGGATCTGTTCCTTAAGCATATTCCACCCCAGCACGACCAAGCCCCAGATCTGCCTGATCCCAAACCCTACGCAGGCAGGGACCTCCAGCTCCAGGACGGAAGCTCTGGACTTTTCAGGCTGCAGTTTTCCTTTTCAGCTGCAGCAGGAGCACAGCTCCAGCTGGGCTGCACGGCGGCTGCATGGAAGCAGGGCTGGCAGCACTGGAAGGGAGCACTCCATTGTTTGGAAAGAATAAAACCTTCCCAGGAAAGTCTGGCCCGTGGACAGGACCAATGTCAACAGACTGACAATGTTGTTCTTTTTTGTAGACCGTGACACAGACGGTGAAGTGTTGTTGCACTCCTCCACCAAAAAAGCCTCTTTCGAGTGCCATGGCACTTCCCAGTGCTAAACCACTCCATGGCTACCTGACTGGGGAGAGACTGGACACTTTGTGGAGCACTCCCAAAACCATACCGTGTTTTCCAGGGCAGGCTGAATCCAGCCCGGAATTCACTGGGGTGGCAGTGACCCTCTTTATTGTCTGCTGGCTTGCACAAACCTAGTGAATGGGCGCCAAGCTCATTTTTTACCTCTGTAGAGCCGCTCCCCAGCAGAACCTGAGCCTCTGAGCAGCCCGTGAGCTACCACGGGTGCAGACACATCTATCCTGGAAACAGTAAAGGTGATCCCCGCGAAGTGCAGGAGAAAAATGGCCGGCGCTGCCAGATGAGCAAGGCAGCACTGCCACTGCCCATGCTGAGCCTGCTCTGCAGTGAAATACTGCAGGTTCCTCTCCTCCACCACCAGCCCAGCACCTCACAGAAGCACCACAGAAGCGCACAAGTTAAATTTTCCATTCATATCATGTTTTGGGGGTGGGGGGAATACTGTATAATAAACTGACATATTTTATTCAAGTTTCAGAGCCCTATCTGTAATAAAAAATTTATATGGCTGGGTTGTGTTCATGCAATAAATTTTTCATCTATAATTTTGGGCATGGATTCTACCAAAGATTTATATACATTAAAAAAAAAAAAAAATCGAAATCATGCTCTTTTATATACAGTCTTATGTGGTGAGCTTACGGGATTAACAAACAGAAACCAACACCAGGACTGAGGCTTTTTCACACTCACTTTCCCCTCATTATACATTATAATATAAACACACAGGGGTCACTCCATATATGCTACAATTATTATTTACGGCGATTTTGGTGGGTACTAGAATTTCTTTAAGGGAAGGCCTGGCTCTCCATTTTACTCCAGCCATTGCTTTCAAGTCAACTTTTATAGGGAGTTCAAAGTGCTTCATTATCATCCACCTCACCATCACACATGTACATGCCCGCACCAGATTCCCAATTTTATTCCATACCCCTGCGCCATACATCCCATCCCCATGGCTCCTCAACGAGGTTCTGCACTGGTAAAATCTCTGTGGTGCCAGCCTGGTTGGTTTTTTTGGGGGTTTTTTTTTTGTTTTTTTAATAAGGCGAGGACTCTTAATTCCTGTACACTGGGAAAGAGATTATCTTTGATAATGGAAATGTAAATCAAAGCTTGCTGTTGTTTATTCCAGACAGACATTTGTGTGTTAAGTCTGTTTATCAGGCAACACTTTGTCTAAGCCAGGAAGTAGTCAGCCTTTGTAACAAGATGTATGCAAATGATTTTCCCATCAGCCCCTGCCACAAAACTTTTGTGGCAAAAAAAAAAACCCTCCTTGTTACTTCACCAGTAAGACGCTCCTAAGCTACCCCATAAGCAGACTAGCAACAAAACAGCCAGCTAGACTATGCTGATGAGTTTGAATGAGCCCAAAACATGTGCCCACAGTCTGTTGCTCGGTATTGTAAGCAGACTTTGTGTATTACATCTGTTTATCAGGCAACACTCTGTCTGCTGGGCCGGCTTTGTACCAAGGTGGACGCAAACAAAGATCTCCACAACTCCCCGCCTAACTTTTCTTTGGCTGCAGAAATTCCCCGTTACTTCCCTCCTCGCTGGAAATAACGCGAAACTTCACCGAGAGGCTACGAGACCCTAAAGCTGTATCAAAATGGTTTCATTTTAAATCAACTTTCTTTGTTCTCACAAGCCCATAAATGATTTACTGCTATCGTGTGATAGCCTAGAATGTGGGGAATCTGTGTATTCCCATATTTGTTCCTTGATATTACAAACAAGTATTTGATTCACTTCTAAATGTTTGTTTTTAAAACAGTTTACAGCCTTTGATTCCTGCTTACTGATTCATTTCTGGAACATTTTCTATTTATTCCTTTGCAGTAGCAAACGTTAATTTTGACTTAATTCAAATTGTCATCAAAGGCTTCCTTAAGAAATCCCACAGCACAGATTTTATTTGTTATAATAAAATATTCTTAAAGTAAACATCGTGCGACTGTGTTTTTTTAATTCCAAGAGATACAAAAATCCGTTACCCAAAGGATTCAAATTGGTTCAGCCCTTTTTCCTAGACAAAATAAACACTTTAGGACTTTACTTGTTTGTATTCTCCTCAGTGGTGCTGTATGCATCACCAGCTAAAAACAAAGAAACTTTTAGCTGCTCAGACAAAATGCAGAAGCTCCCCAAACAACGAAGCGGGGGGGTGGGGAGGCATTCAGAAAGTCTGACAGTCCATTCAATATAGGGATGATGGCCATAATGCATCCAGGGTCCCCTTGCTAATTAAATATGCATTGGCACAGTTTTGATCGATGCAAGCCATGGATCAGATGACACACCTGCAAAATCTTGAGCCCAGAGCTCCCAGGAAAAGGAAAATACAGGCTGTCTCCTTATCTTTGTTTTCAAAGGCTCTCAATTTCTGTGCTTAGATATCTAATTTAATTCTCTCACCCCTCAGCAAACTGGATTACGAAAGTCAATACTGCCATTGTGCATCGACAGGAACACACAGCTTTCCTTTTATTCAATTTAGCCATGACCTTTAGACAAAGATAATGACAACTGTCTAAAAGTAAGGTAAGGCCTTAAGGAAGACCCTGTTGAGGGGCCCCTCTCGCTTTCCGTGGCTCCTCCACCCAGGAAGAGCCCACCAGCCATGGAGCAAATCCAGAAATAATTTCCCTCCCCAGACCACAATGACCAGGAGTAGCCTGGCAGAGTGGCTCCCTCGGCCACCAAGGGCTCTGTCCCACCCCAGGACCTGGGACACCTCGACAGCACAAGCCGGACCCTCAGGAGCATTTGCCAAGAGGTGGCCACGTCTCCAGACAAAGCGCTCTCGTGCCAAGAGCAGAGCTGGCGCTTGCACGAGGAGGAACCACGCTGTCCCCTTTTTCCTGTGGCTCTTGGGGACACAGTGAAACGGAAGGGTCAGGAGAGTAGCACTAATTTCTCACTTCTGGCCCTGGCACTCGGGAAGAGCTGCAACCCAATTGGGGGCTGGGAGCACGGCCCAGGGAGCCGCACGCACCCGCGCGCGAGCAGGAACCTGCAGGAGCAGGAAGTGGCGCGCGGATTTTCCTGGAGCTGAGCTGCAGCCAATGGAAATGACATTACTTTCCAATAGGTCTCGCATCAATATTTTTAGCAGCCTCCGTACAACGAGATAGCATCTTTCTAATACATCTGTAAGGGAAGGACAGAGAACATGCTCTCAAGCTAACGAACAGCTATCAGGCAATAATCCACTTTGGTACCTGCAGATACAGGTTGTACCTGAATCAGTGATGGAGGCATATAAAAATTCATATTGATTGAGCAGCCAAGCTCCACAAAATGTGAGCTTCCATGCTGCACAGGGTTTTAATTCTGCAGGATTTTTTTTTTTTTAGCTGCATTTAAAAATACACTTGGCATTTCTAGCTGTGGACCAATATTTTTCTCATGTCTTTTTATACAGATTTGGAGGGAAAGATATTTGTAATGGAAAAAAAAATGTGCAAAGTTGGATTGCTAAGTTTCTGTAATCTTGGGAAATAAAAAAAAAGCAGCCTATGTAAGAGCTACAAGAAACCATATGGATCAACAAGAGCTGCCCTCATATCCCTAGGAAATATATATTAACCTACATTTCATCATCATAAACCCCAAAATAAAAAATCTAATTAGAGTCTCTACCCTCAGATTCACTTGTAGAAAATTTGCTTATCCCCCTCACAAAATGATTTACAGTACTTACATCCATTTCTTCAGAGTGATTTAAATTTATTGAATCATTTCAGTTTTTAGAGAGCTTCCATTTGGATCTGTACGGGTTTCTAGACATATGCAGTGTTCAGTTATTTAAAATTAATTGCAGTACAATAATTTTAAATTGCTTCACACTATACGAATCTCTAGTGCTTTGAAATATTTGAACCATTCTATTTAGAAGCCATCAAACTTCTGAGCACATGCATCAAAGAGTTGTTTTAAAAGCCAAAGGGCCGTCCTGATGATCCCAAAGTGCAGGTGAGCACAGCTCTGGGCATGCTCAGTGCACACAGATCTGGATTTATAGAACGATTCAACAAATTTTGCCCGAATGTCAATCTTTAATTAACCAAAACTGATCCTGTAATAATTTCAAACCACTAAAAAAATTCTAAAACTAGAAAAGCACTGTTATAAAATAATGGCATGCATTAAAACTATTATTACTTCTAATGTATATTTATAGAACATCCTTTTATCCTGAAAATTAAAACAGCTTATTAACATTAAACTAAGCTTTACAACACCTCTGTGGGGAAGGTGAGCATAACTATGCCCACTTTATGCAGGGATGAAGGAGGCACATAGAGGTTAAGTGATTTACCTTGAGAGGCACGGTTACTAAAAGTAAAAAGCACAGGGCTCTTGAGCTCTGGATAATAAAGTCTCCCTCCCACCAATGCAGCCATTACAATGGCATTGGCAGTGCCCACTTAGGAAGCCTTCAACTACATTATGTAGAAAATTACTTGGTAGAGTGGATCCAAAGTCACCTAGAAGGGGATATTTCCAGTCACTCTCAGCTTCTGTTTCACTTGCCTCTCTTTTTCTCATTAGGTATTTTGAAAAACAAGAAAGCATTTATCTCCAGAGTATTTTCTATCTCAGTTTAACAATAACAACAGTAGTATTTAGGGCAACTGAATAGCTGGTTTTGCAATGCCTGACTTCATGTACAAAGGCAAGTGGAGATGAGCCTGTGTGACGAGCAGATCTGGTAGCTTTGGTCAAAGACCCCAGGTTCTGCTTTTGTGCAGTTTTTACCCTGGTGAGTAAACCAACATCAGCAAAGCAGGATTATGTCCACCATATGGTGAGACTCCATTGGCGGCCGCACAGCCACCCAATTAATCTCTATCCCCCACCATCCCCTTGTTATTTATTTATTGTGACAAACTCATCCTTATGGGACCCTAGGCGGGGAGCTGCGTATTCCCAGGCTATTGGCGTCAGTGCCCATCCTCATCCTTTATCCCAAGCAGGAGCTGGCGAGCTGGCGCCTCTGCTCCGGCCAAGGCGCGCGGTGCTACAAGGTCACGCCCAAGGAGGATCTCTAGATTTTCCAGAGCAGATTTTTTTTTTTTTCTTTTTCGAAACTGCCCTCCATCAGAAAGCCAAATAAGCCCTTGACAACGAGGCACACACTGCACAAACTGCCTTCCAGAGCTGCCATTCTCACGCCACACGGATAACCACGCTGTTTGTGGAGACCATCAGAGAGCTCCTGCATTTCAGTCTGTGCCTATTCCTAAGGTCTCTCCACAGCCTCAGACATCTGAGGTTTCATCAGCCAGCAAAATCAAAGAAAAACCTTCACCACACCAATGAACTGGGCAGGAGCCTCAGCCTACTCCTCCTCCTTTTTCAATCTCTCCTGCTTCTCCTTCCTCAAAAGGACAAGTGCACAATTTTCCTGGGATCAGCCAAAAACTCAGCTAGGAATCTATGCATCCAACAGAGTGAAGAATACTTAAAAAGAACTAATATCTCAAAGAATGGGCCCATTTTCCCTATTCAGGATTATTCTATTTCACACAGGGAGAAACGATGTTGATAATAAAAATATGTATGAGTATTTAAGAAATAAACAAAAGATGAACTAATATTCCATGGAGATTCTGTCAATAGCAGATTAATATCAAGTTACAGATGAGGCAGTCTAAGCAAAGTTTAGGTACTATTTTTTTATTGTGGATCTACACTTGCAGTCCCGTTTTCACAACTCTTTTATTTTGATGTACCTGACACTTTTCCTTTTGGCTCCCATTTCAGTCCCTCTTAAGTACATATTTGGTTGTAGTGGCCAAATTTTTTTTTTTTTTTTTTTTTTTTTTTCTGGCAGATGTCTTGTTCTGTGCACTGCGAGGAGTTCAACGTGGCATGTGAAAAATTTCCATTTCAGGTTTTCTGAAGCTATATACAAAATTAAACTGCTGGCAAAAATACATAGATATATAAAATTATACAGCAGAAAAAACTGCTTGATAGTTCCCTTTCTTCCCTTCCTCCCTTCCTTTTGCCTTTTTTACCCCCCAAAATAATTGCAAAAATATTGCCATCAGCCCAAAGCCTTTCTCCAAGTGTAAAGTCAGAGGGTTTTGCCCACAAAGAATTGCCACTGATTGTTGCTCCGTGGATCTGTTTCTACTCTCACAATATTGTAGGCTGCGAAGAAGAACTGAGAATTACCATAAAAATCGGGACGTGTTTTGTTGCATCAGTATCATGTTGGCATCAACACCACAGACTCGGGCAGAAAAAAAAGCAGCCTTTTGGTAGGCAGCCTACTTGGTCTGTGTTTCTGCTGTGTTTGTAAGCCATGCAAGTGGAAGAGAAAGTTAAAACTTGGAGAGAAGTAACATCCTGCAGGCTCGGCACGAGTCACAGCAAAATCTGAGGTTCAACTACCATAAATCATGGAGAAACAGAATTATATCTACACCTCAAAGGACGGTGGATCATTATAATATATATTACAATATAGGAAAGAGTTGGGTGTATATACAGTTGGCCCCCTGAAAAAATACTCAGCATAATGTGTTGACTCTGAAAATGCAACCTAAAAGCCGTTTTCACTTGGTCCCAGTGCTGAAAATCTAAATTTTGAGGAAGGAATTTAAAACCAGAAAAGTCCAGAGCTCTCCAAACCCGTAACTACACTGCGTAGACGAAATTTTAATCAAACTTTTAAAGCCATGGTTATGATCTGATGAACAGACAGCTTGACTTGATTACATTTTTAAGTTTCAGTTTCTATTTCTGTTTTAAGATGAAAAAGATCATAGAGTGTCAGAAATTTGAATACTGAATAGCAAAAGCTCTTGCAGGTTTAGAAAGCATATAGAAAAGCTGGCAAAAGAAAACGCTATTCCATTGCCACCATCTGCTTTCTGGCATATTGAAGAAACTTTACTAACAGCAACATTTTCTTGCATTAGAATATCTGCTAATTAGTTTTGTTGTAATTTTTTTTTTTTTAAATTACCTTTTACACAGAAGGCAAATAGCCAGGTTTTTTGGCTGGCTACACCTTACACCACGTCTGATAACATTTTCACATTAAGTTCAGTTTACCTCACTTTTTTTTTTTCTATCAAAATCCTATCTTTAGCATAGTCAAAGCCTGCAAAAACTTTGCCTTGCTGAGACTAAAGAAAAAAACATCAAACATACGAAGTGTTAAAAATCGCTGAATAACTCAAAGGAAAAAAGATAATTTTGAAGGCGTTTTGGCTGAAATCTATTTTCCTTTGAATTGCATGAGTGTTTTAAAATGTTAAAAACACTACAGAGTGACTAATGAATGTAAAAGAATGATAAAGAGTATGGGTCCAGTTATCAGTGATGTGCCTAAAACAAAATAATTTTGGACAGTCTGCCATGCAAATATTGACTAAAATGTCATAAATAATGTCTGCAACAAAGGGAATCTTGCAAAGGAATATTCTGTTGTACTTAATGCATTGTAGAGTGTGCCTTTTAGCAAACAGTACGTTACTGAGCCTGAAAACTTCAGCTGGACAAAAAAAATAACAACCCTAAAAATTCCCAGATAAAAACATTACTAATGCTGTTTATTTTTTCTCAGAAGCAGACCTTCCCAGAAGTTAAAGCTGCAGCGTTACATTTGGAAAAGGGTTCACTTAGAAGCTGAATTTTAAAAGAAATGAGTCGTCCAAAAATTACGAACGGACCAAATGTAACCACCTCATTGACTTACAACTACTTCCTCTGCCATTTTTAAGAGCATTTTCACCCATTTCTCTGCTGGCAGGGAAGAGGCTGTTTGCAGGTCTTTGTCAGAATGTACTGAAATCAAATGTAAAGACATTAAGTCAACTTGCTCTGGGCCAGAGCTGAAAAATGGCAAAGTTTCTGTTCCAGCACTTCTTAGGACCTAATTCTGTCTCAGTTCCAGAGTCCGACTAGCTCCACATGTAGGGTTAGAAATAAAAATGCAATCCTGTGAGAAGAATGATGGCAACACACAGAGTGTGCAGGAAGGGCTCCAAACCACCCTGAAAATCACAACATTTTAGCAATTTTGTTATTTTTTTAGTAGCACTGGAATGTGATGTCAAAATGAGGGAGGTTGCATTAAGAACTCCAGATTACCTACATCTCCACTGACACACTGTGCTGTGTGTAATCACAAACAACCCAGTCACTTTTTTTTCTGAAAGTCTACAAAAAAAAAAAAAAATTAAACAATNCATTCATTTTTTTTGCGGAAAGTCTACAAAAAAAAAAAAAAATTAAACAATCGGGTCTACACCAAAACCTTCTGCATGTGTTTTCCAAAATTTCATTTGTGAGAAAAATTTCACAGCCACTGAGATGACAAAAAACGAAGATATTTTACATTTCTAAAGCATCTTTCATCCAAGATCAAAGAACTACATCAACAATAATTCTCAAAATACTCCTTTGAAACAGAAGTACTAAAAGGAGTACTATTAAATTTATTTTATCTTTATCTAACTTGATCTATTTTCTTTATAAAATGCTGGTTACTGTAGCATCTCTCTAGGCAGATGAGGACTTATAGGTTAAGTGACTTGACCAGAAACACTTACTAGCTCAGTGGAAGAAGTGATAATGCTCTCATTTGGGAGTCAAGGATTCTAAACCTTTCATCCACTAATTAAAAACATATATAAATGTAAACAAACCTGGGGAGCATGAAAACCCCTCAACCATCATGTGATCGAGGTGCCAGTGAGGCAAGTGAAGGACCTGGAATCAGCAGCACACAAACCAGCTGGCAGGACGTGCTGTGGCAGTGTGGATGGACAGGTCAACAGGTGCATGACAGCAACAACTACACACGAAGAGAAGGAGCACACAATTGCTGCTTGTCAAACCTCTTGGAAAAAAATTAAGTCAACTTTCTCATCAAAGATGAAAAGCCTTCCTGCCCTGAAACATGCAGAGGAGTGCTCCCCGCTCTCCCGTGGAGGCTCAGGAAGAGCATGGGTTTTCCAGCTGCACCACAGGTCACCCACAAAAAGATTGGTGGGCTGTGTGGCAGGGTCTGAGGCCAAAGAATGTGTTGAACACGAAACTCAGAATTATTTAAAAATAAATTACAGGCTGCGTTACAAACCATATAATTCAGCCTTTGGGCCAAGACAATTCTTAACATAACCCAACTGGAATTACACCGGGGATAGACTTAGCGCAGTGCTTTCATGAGGATCCTTTCCTTATCGTTCCTGCAATCAGGTCGTGTGTGGGTATAACTGATAATCTCCTGCCTGCTCTGGATGAAATCTTACTGAGTGCTCTGCCTCGTCAGAGAGCAGCACACGCTCTGCCAGCGTGCGCAGAGCCCGCTGCTGATAAAAGCAGCCCCTGTTTGGAGAGGTGTGCTTTACAATCCTTGTGGTTTTTTTTTGCAGCAGAGGAGCTGTTGGACAACGAAGAAAAACATTTCAGCTCCCCTGAAAGTTTGACTGTTCCTTTTCAAACAATGCAACTCAAGATTCGGGACATACTGCTGACACAGCAACATCAGTGCCTCAAAGAAACTGTGGGAAATGTCAAATTTATGGTCCTATGGGTGATTGGTGGAAGGTTTCTTCCCCCCCTTCAGCAAGCCTCTGTCAAAAACAGAGCCTCTAGAAAGTTTTTGGCTACGTCCCAGCAAAGCAGAAGGAAGCTGTATCCCACACTTCCCTTGGGACTTAATGAAATATACAGCCTCTGGGCTTCTTTCAATTTGGTCTTTCAGATTGCTAAACCAGTGAAAGAAGGATCCTAGCTGTCACAAACGTCACATGTTTGGGGTCACCTGCTGCTCGGGGGTTCTCATGCCAGTTGTTGACATAATAAGCACCCCTTACACTTTAATTACAATTCACAGTGTGCAAACTCTGCAATCTGCTTTAAGGCAGACAGTCTTTTAAATCAACACTAAATTCTACTACTGTTCGAGCAGAAATGGGAGGAAAAAGATGTCCAGCTGACTGAATAATTGTATTCAAATATTCGTGATCCCAAAGAAAAGTAAGCACTATCCAGTGAAAAGAGCAACTGTATTGCCTGTAACACTTCAGGAAGTGCAGTTAAAACTCGACTTGCTCCTCACAGGCACGCAGACGACGCACGTGAGGCGTTTCCATTTGATGAGCTCTTTCCAAAGCTCCTGCGAGCACAAACCTGAGCACCCAGCTGTGTTTGTCCCCGAGCACGGAGCAGGCTGGACACAGTGCTGGACATTGGGGTCGCCTGTGGGAGGGAGGGGAATTCTCAAGCCCTCTTACTACGAATTTCAACAGGACTTGTGCGATGAAAGCCTAAACGGGAAGACATGTTTATTTTACTCTGGAATGCTTTATTTAGTTCAGTACAAGAAACACTGGGTCTACTTAAAAATACTTATTATTTTGAGAAACAGATGAGAGCCCTTCGGTTTCCTGGACTGCTACGTCTTTTTTAACTGTTACTCCTAATAAAGACATATCAAGACCACCAAACTTGAATAAATTGTACTACTTGGAAAGGAATAAAAGTCTCCTCTCCTTATACATTAGAGAAAATCCATTTCAGCATTCATGCATCTAAAAATGCCTCCAGCAAATCATATTATTTACAGGGCCTTGGTTGAATCCACCTTTTCTCATGGAAAGAGAAAGACCACGAGAGAGGGGACACAGCGTTCTGGGAGTACTTCTAGGAGAATTTCTGTATTTGCCCTGCTAGAAACGCTGTTAAATTGTGGGCTATGGATCACAGTGTCCACACAGGAAAGGCAGCACAAGCTCCAGCAGCTGCGCTCTGCACACATTTGCCCTACGTGCTCTCGGGGAAACAAAGGAGAAGTCAATAGCCCGACACAAGGGCCTGCTCCTATTTAAATCAACAGGAGTGACTCTGGCCACAGGAGAAGTTGTCCAACTGGCTTTTTAGGGAAAAGCAAGGATGGATTTTCACCGTGCCCAGCAGCCAAACTGGCAGGCTCCTTCTCCCTGGGCCGAGAGGGACGGAGCCTGCTCCCTTCGCCGCCTTCGCCGCTCGCCCTCCTCGCTCGCTGTACCGGCGACCTCAGATAAACTCGAAACGTTTTGAAATTATCATCAGACTGTGAAGCACTTCAATGAAAATCTATAAAACAAATTTATAGTGTGCATTCATGTGTATTATATATACACTTAGAATGGGATTTATCATTTAGCTGACCTTTGGAGCACGGGTATTTTTAGATCCAAAAAAATGTGTGTTGATTGTACCTCAACCCAGTCCCCGTACAATGTACCAACCCCTTGATATCTTACTACAGGAAAGATAATTGCAATGAATTTTTATATTTCAGCACATGGGAAGATAAGATTAGACAGTAGGGACATAAAAGCAAACTGCACCACATAAAAGATAAGTTTCTGAAAGTTACAATTTACACCAAATGTTACAGATTAAAATGTTCAAAGCTATTTATAGGACCTTGCGCTGGTCCCATTATAGACTATGGGAAGACTGCAAAGAATCAGCTCTACCTTTTCCTTAATCATTTCCTCCCATACCTAAAAACCCTTTAGAGCACACAAATTATGAATGATATTAAGACTATTACTAATTCTCATTACCACTCAGGTAAGGACTCAGGTGCCTCAGCAAACTGGTCCCAAGGTCACGTGCGCTGCACAGACCTTACCATCCAAGAGGATTGTTCCTACTCTAATGGGATTACCTACAATCCAAACAACTCATCCCAAAAGGTAAATAAGCATTTGATTTTCCCTCTGCCTTCTGCGTATGCCATGATTGCCTCTGTCAGCCGACTGCCTTGTATTTTTAGAATGGGATATTTTTCTTCTTTATTCCCTACTACTAAGTTTCCACCAACTTAGCTTGTTCAGTGGAAGAAATAAGGAATAACAGCAAGGCAGACACATTCACCTCCATTTCAAGGTACGAAAAAATCAGAGCTGAAAAGCGAATGAGAAGCAGGGAAATGTAGTTAGGGAGGCACACAAAGTGCCGTATGATTCATCGACATGCAGCAGGCAGCAGATGCAGCCACTGCCCACCGAAGGGCACAGGTGCAACAGCAGAAAAACAACCCAGTGCAAAGCAAAGTTTGTAGCAGAGCGGCGAATAAATGACACCCTCTGGAAAGCTGTCCTGGCACACGGCATCAGCTCCCTCCGGCTGAGCCCTCGGACTGCTTCCAGTGCCACAAAAACAAAGAGCGCTCGCCGCGCGAGGCTCGGCTCCGACGAGCGCGCCCAGGAGGGATTGTTCCGTCACAGCTTAGCCATATTTTCTGTTTTCTTTCTCAAACTTAACCTTCTCTGAGGACCGTTCCTATGAATAGTCTCAAGTTTCAGCCACTTCTGATGAAGGCCTTTACAAAAAAAAGTGTTGCTAGAAATGTCTGACAAGGGAAAAGTGATTTCCTCCCCCCACCCCCCCCCGACTATACAATTACTAAAAACATATGGTGGAAGAGATTCTGTGCAAACCTGGAGTGTGGTCTGTTTTCCACAAAGACAAGGGAAGAGAAGTTGCAGTACCAACCATGGGATTGATAAAAGAAGGAGCAATGAAGGAAACTGTTCTGAAACCCGAAACTCTGTCAGCCAATGCAGTAAAGAGTAACTCCATACACAAAATTACATGCAGACAGAATCAGCCCTGCTCTCAGGATTTGTGGGTGTGAGCTGTATACAGAGTGTTTGGTGAAGCCCAATTCATGTTCAAAAGAAAATTAAACCAAAGAATAAGTTTTTAAAAGGAGCCTTTGAAGCAAAAAGCAATGATGTGTGAAAGACAGAACCAGAAGAGTTTATTTAAACACACAGCACAGAAAACAGGGAAAACAGAAATTAGGAAATTAGAAGAACAGTCAAGAAGGCACCCAGCAGCCTTTTCCTGGAACTGGAAGTTCTTATATCTATGAATATTTTATCCAGATTCAACTCTCTTTTTCAAGTCTTTTCTATTAAAATTTCAGACATTTTCTTCAAAAAATCAGAACAGTGATTCAAAATGTATTGGTAGAAGATGTAAAATTAGTTGTGTGTGGATGTTACAAAGTATCTGGGAACCTTACACCCTTTAGATCTGCTTATTTAACTATTTAGCAGCACAATTTAAAATTTGCATATGACTGATTTGATGCCAAACCATAAGAATAAAGCAGGGATGTCTCTGTCCTATGAATTTCAAACTCAGGGCTTTTAAACTTAGTTTAGTCCTCAAATGTGACCTGTGTTCCCTTCCTAAAATTACTATGTAGCCCATGAGCTAGTTAGAAAAGTATACGTAANATAATTTTGTGAACATGCTCAGAAACTGGATATTTCATGCTGGTTCCAAAAGAGGAACTTCTTCATTTAGCAAACCCAAGCCTAAAAATAAGTGTCTGAAACTGAAAAAAAAAGTTAGTTAGTTATAAACCCCAGTTCCTCATGGCACTGCAGCGCCCGACAACGCTCAATGATGAGGAAAGTCTGGCCCATCCTCTTACAACAGTTCTCTCATCTTGAAGAAGTTCCAAAATAACCTCTGTGCTAAAATCAGTCCATGCAAGTACAGAGCCTTCCTGTAAATGTCTCCCAACTCCACGCATTGCTTTGTTCTGGGATAGCTATGATTTTATGGATGCATGGATGTACCCAGCCCATCCCAGTGAGTAAGGTGGGAATGCTTGTCCTCCTAACTAACCAAGGTATGGGCAGCCCTCAGCACATTGCTGCAGAGCTCCAGTTTGCCCAGCCTCTGCTAGCTACTCATTTTATTATGGCAGGATAAATAAAACAGGAATAGCAAGGGAAAGTGGGGAAGGGCGGCAGAGAGAAGGCAGACAGGTATTACAGAGCTTACACTGCTGTATTTTTGTGTGTGTGCCCTGAAACTCAAACTTCTGGGCAGAAGTGATGGTGCCATGTAACCCCAGCTATGGCCTACGTGTGTGGGTGTCATTGTGTCCCTGAAGTCCCCCTTCATCTCACACCCCAGAAATGTAACCTGGAGAAAAGAAGAATGTCTTTCTTGCTAGGCATGTGGTTTGGTCCAAATTGAGGGAAGAAGCTGAAGAAAAATAGTCGGTTTATGTGCCACAGCTCAGTTAATAGGGGCTGAGTCCATTAGTCATGACAGGCAAGCCTACAATAAATTATGACTGTCTTGTGCTCCCCCACTAGGCAAAATCCTTCCCTGGTTTTTCGCCACTCCTTACTCAAGAGCAATACCCAGGACGTATTCCAGGACAATTTGCTCTGTGCTGCTGAGACTGAGAAGCAAGGACACTGGAGGGGTGAATGCACCAAGTATCTGACTTTGCAGCTTTCTCAACCTTACACAGGTACCATAATCCAAGCAGAAGCTCTTCCCATACCTGCAGCTGCTGAAACACCTAAGGACTTGCTCCTGTGTGATCCAGGAGAGGGTTCATCCTCTACCCCTGCACAAGGACCTCGCTGCCAAGTCCAGGATCACAAATTGTGGTCAGGACTAATTCTGACCAGGATTAATTTTGATCAGGACTGTACCCAAGGCTGCCACCCTACAGATTTCCATTTTGCTGAGCTCTGTTGAAGCAAAGAACAAAGAGAGAGAACCTCTGCCTCAAAGAGCTCACGATTTACTAGGCCTACCAGGAGAGCAGGACAAGCACAGCACCTAAGTCTCCTGCCAAGTGTAAATCTTCAGAGATCTGGCTCCAAAAGGCCATAAATAAAAATGGAAAAAAAAGTATAAGGTAATTCTGTCCACTGTGTTTCGTTCCAAACCTTTGAAGGAAAGAATATATTAAATGCATCTAAGTCCTTTAATAAATACGTAAACCACAGAAGGATATGATTTAGACTTAAAATACCACCTTGGCTCTAACTGCAGTGTCAAAAATGCAATGTGATAAGAAATGTAGAGTACTGTCCCGCCCGTTTTAGACATAGATAATGGAACACATCTACAAAGTGCCCAAAACTAATGCTGAATGTGAAGAACAGCAAAGAGAATAATTGCAGGCTGAGTATTTATGTGCTCAGGACAGACTGGATCGAAACTCCCAGCTCGATTAAGCATTTCCTTCATTACAGAGTGCCCCAAACTGACGCTTACTTGGGGCTCAGCTTCTTTAAAGAGTCCAGAAAAGGCTCCATCCTGTGAGCAGCAGCAGCCTTTGGGGCTCACACAGATTTGCAAAGGATCAGCCTTTACAAATATTTTCTAATTGATTCAACCATGATCCTGAAGATGGAATTTTATTTCCCTTTTTTCTTTTTTTTTTTTGTGGTTAATTTCTTTATTTATTATGCTCTTGAGGAGACTTCATTGTCCAACTATTTTATTATTTGCTACACAAAAAAATATATTTGTGAATGGCTCCATTATTTCGGCAGTTAGCCTTCTGGTGCACAGAAAGTTTCCCTTCTGAACAGGCACTCATTCATTCTGCTGCACCATTGTACATTTTACAGCTTGCCACACCAAAGAAAAAAAAAATCTTTTTCATTTCTTTCAGTCCTCCTATTATTGTAATAATTTAAAAAGTGGCTTCCACTGTATTTATATCACATCACTTGGATAAAGGACTGCTACCCACAATAAATCTAGTTATTTTCCAAAGTAGATTGCTCATTAAATATTGTATATAAAAGAGCCCTCTGAGATTCAAGATAATCCACACAGTGTTTTTTAGATATCTCTTTCTACTTAAATAAATAATTGTAATCATGAATGTGAACCAAGTACTGTGCTTATAAGGTTGAATTAATAAAAACTGAACTTTATATAAGCCTCAGCTACAGAACATTATGCTGGTGAAGAATTTCAGGTGCAAATAATCAGAGATTACTACACACCAGGGAATTCACCAGTGGTCATGAATACCCTCAATCTACTTCAGCGAAGTAAGCAATATATTCTCTAATATGATATAGTCCAGNCAGAACTCAGCAAATGCTTTAAAAACAGTAAAAGGGGGAAGGAAAATAAATATATATGGTGTCTCGGCATCTTCCCCAGTGTGGCTGACTCAGTCTAGCTGCTGCTAACAAATATAGATCCTAATTTAACTCTGGAAAAGTGGGGGTTTGCATCTTAATTATAATAGTTTCTCCCAGTGATAACTATGCACTGAGTCCCAGAATTTACTTTAACTCCTCTAAACTGTAATGGTTATTTAAAATGTGGAGCGCTGTGTTACAGATCAGATCTGCAGCTAGATCTGGAATAATTCCCTTAAAAACAGTGGAACCACAGAGATTTCTATCAGTTGTGGTATCATTATAAACCTCTTGTAAATAAGGCCTGCATTGTTAATGCTGTCACTGGCGAAGCAAATTCCATAACCCACAGATAACCTAGGCAAGCTGTGGCTGAACTGTACAAATCATCCCTTAACTTGTACTTAAAACTGAATTTAGTCAAGTCATCCAGACTCTATACAGAGTTGAATCGTTACCTGAGTACAGGACATCAAATATTTTCTAAATAAAAATGGACACAAGTCTTAAAATTAAGAATACTAGAGTCATTAAAAGCAAGGAAGTGCCTGATAAAGAATGGCAGAAAACTTGTTCCTGATACTGTGCCCGAGGACAGGGATACAATCTGTCCCTGGAGATCTCTGTAAATCACAGATAATTTCTTTTTTCCTTTTCCCCTTGCTTTCCTCTTCTCCTTTGCCCCTTTCCCTGCCTTTCCCTTCTGCAGATCACCCAGTCCAACTGGATTACTCGGGACACAAGATCTGGAGCCATGCTGAATAACACAGAAAAGAGAATGGCCTAGTAGTCCATTTACCACGAGTTAAATTCAGACTGTAAAACAGAAAGCAGTCTCTTCTTTCCAATTACAACTTCAGTTTCAAATCTGCAAACCCAAACCCAAACCTAAGCAACTCTGGCCAGGTGTAGCCAGGTACAGGTGTAGCTCCTGATATAGCAGGAGCTGTGTAGGTGTTAGGATGAAGGCTAAAATGATTCCTTGTATGGAGGGGATATGAGATCTAGGCATTTTTAAGGACACAGAAAATGCCTGGGATTAAAACGTTTTCTGGGTGAAGTTCACCCCAAACCAGACTTTCTGGCAAAGCCTTACATCACTCAGAAGCTGGAGCAGGACTCAGAACTGCTCAGCCTTTGTGCTGATCTCCAAAGAAGAGGAGAAAGCAATCAAGAAAGAGGGAAACACACAGCAAATGACACTGAAAAGGATGGATGAAAACACATCTCCTGATTTGGCTCCACTCCACAGCTATACAAAGGACTACACTGTCTGGCAGCATTTGTATTTTTTTAATGTTCAAAAATACGCACTTAGAATAATTTTGCTTGATAGCAAATACTGAGGAGCACCTGTAAGCTCCCACGTAGTGCCTTACTGGATAAACAGGTGTGACACTCCAAATCCTGCAGGATCACCTCTCTATGCAGCTCTGTGAACACAGAGTCAGTTCAGGGCATGATTTTGGGGAACACAATAATTCCTTTAGGTCCTTTAAAACTGAGGGTTGAACGTCAGTACTGTACTACCCAGCTGCTGACCTCACACTGCAGCACTTTATTGATGAGGAACAGAAAACCTGTTTGGAAAGCTTAATGCTGCTGTTACTCTGTGTTTTTTCCACTCTAATTTTGCTTAGCAGTTAACTGAAATCCCCATATTGCTTTCCTCATTCAAACCAAAACCTCGCAGCAGTCAGAAAACCACAGATACTGTAATAAGCCGTGACTCATCCAACACCACCCGAGTAGGAATTACACATTTTACTGTAAGGGTATCTAGGCCATCTCTACATCTAACATTTTATTGAGAATAAGGCCAAAACATATCACTTTCAGTATAGCGGGGAAAAGGAAGTTTTTGTGGTTAAAGCAAAGGCCAATGAGTCAGATGATGTGGGTTTTGTTTCCAGGCCTCACGCAGACTTCCTATGTGACTTCAGCTGAATCTCTTCACTGCTCTGTTCCTCCCTTTTCACATCTGTATGAAGGATGTCAGAATGTCACATCCATTCATCTTGGTTTCTCAAATTTTTTGAGACATCTGGGTGGGACATGCAAAGTGTTATGATAACTACCATGCATCTGTTTTTGTGCTGTGAACAGAACCATTATCTGCTTCCGGACGGAGAAGAAAGTAGAAAGGCCAGCCTCAGGCAAAAAAAAAAAAAAAAAAAAAAAA
>WAAG01030446.1:97964-145146 GCA_013390105.1 Tichodroma muraria
CCCCAACATGTTTGGTACTTTTTAGCCAAGGAAGGAAAACGCTGATGTTATTTTACACCGGCTATTTCACCTCACGTCCTCCCCTCGGCAGCTTTCTGCCAAGTGCTGTGAAACAAGAACACAGTAACTACTTGAATCTCTGGATGACACTATAAATCGTAGTGCCAAGAGGCCGGTGCCAAGTCCGGCATCTTCCTTACTTTGGGAAGGCAAACAAAACACACACGCACAAAAAAAAAAAAAAAAAAAAAACATATCAGAGGGCAGACAGAAAGAAGGAAGGAGATATAAAAATATCTGAGAATGGAATCAATGCCCAAGCTGNCGTCAGGAAAATTGTGAGAAGTTGGTCACCATTTTGGACCTGTTCAGTGCAGTCAGACCTTGGCAGCCATCTTACAGCTTGGCAACCATTTTGAGAATGTGCCTGGCAAGCTCTCAGAGCTCGCCGACACTGTTTCAACAGAGCGCTGGTTAAATATAGTCCAAATTAAACAATACCGTGTAATATCAGGTAAACTCGCCCTTCAGAAATCCACCCCGCAGGTGTTTATAAGTACTTCTTTAAAGAGAGACGGACACTGTGCTTTCCATGGGGCCTCCTGGGCACCTTAACCCTTTGCAGGGCACGGTGCTGGCGAAGCCCCGCCAAGGCACCCATGAGGGGATGCTGATGATGGGAAGGAACACTGCGCAACAGGGACCCCATGGATGTCGGGACACAGAAGACGTCTTGCCTTTCATCACTGTTTAACGAGGCCCCAGGAACCCACCGGGAGTAAAGGCCCCTCCAAAGGAGGAAATGGGATGACAGGGGGACTGTACACAGCAACACGTAAACCCGCAGCTGTCGTGTGAGAAAAAACTACTTTCACAGCTTTAATTTCCTGATGAACTTTTCCATGTGCTCCTCTTCCAGAGACAAAAGGAAAAGTTTGAGGAGAAAAAAGTCATCCCAGCAGCCAGACATCTTAGGGAAAGCTGGTTTATTGAGAGAGCCTGATGGCGGGGCGAGCTGTAAACAAACACTTCCCTTCTTCTCCCCACCCTGCGAGATCGGAGTGCTTTTGGACCAAACGCCCTTCACTCTGACCGTGCCAAAATCCCAAGGAAGACTTTGTGCCAGATGAAGAAATGCACGGTTGTCAGAAACTGCTCCAGCCCAGGAGTAGGAGAAGTGCCGTGAGGAGCCGAGAGAAGCGCCTCGGTACCACTCCTCAGGGCCAGGGGGTACAGCAAGGTATTCCGGCCATATTTCTCCCAGTATTTTAAACAATCCCCTTGCTGAAGAAGTTCATTTTTCATATTTAATGTATTGTAAACACATTTAATAACTTGAGGAGGAATGCGGGGTGAGTGTTTTTACAGAACAAACAGTGCTATCTCCAGGATTGCTGCACTAAAGTTTAGTCTATATGAGGCTCTAACTCTGTCAGCCTATTTGAATAAAACTGAAAAAGATAATATATGGGTAAAACTCAACACTTGGAAAACAGAGTGTGCAAAAAGGCAAATATTTGAAGGTACTAAACAGTATCCAAGTATTAAAATGACATTTTTGGGAAGTATTTAATATCTAAAGACAAATGTCTATTGGAAATGCTTACTACACACATTATACTCTGCTTCTTATCTTGAAATAATTTAGAGTGGAACAGAAAAGATCAAGTTTATGCTCTATTAGCATAAAGTTTAAACTATAAGGGGTTTTTGACCTTGAAGTCTGAATTAAATGATGTCTGGGATTTTTATTCTCCCTCTTTTTTTTTTTGCCCTTTTGAAATTTTAATTTGGGGGGGAAAAAATTAAAAGCCAACTAATTAAGTGTAATTTCATAGTGAATGAAATAAATTAATTAAACCATAATTGAAATGACAATATTAAATATGAAAATATTATGCTGGAGTAGATCAGAATAAAGTCTTGACACTGCCGGGTATCTTTTATATTGAAGGACAGTATCTGCAGCTGCATGACGTCAGCTGTGCAGGAATAGTTGGGAATGCATTGATAAATTGCTCCATCGATTCTGTTCTGCTTCACTTACCATAATTATAGCATAGTAATGGATGACATGAGTGATATATTTTTACTTTAGAGAAAAGCCAAGAGTTTGCCTGTTTCTTTATGAGATTAGACCAAATCCTTTCAATTAATACAGCATGATTGATATCTAAAAGTGTACTGGGGTAAGATACTCGCTTCATGTGCACATCTTTAAATATTATTGGTTAAATATTGAGATAGAATTCAAAGAGCAGTTTCAGCGCTTTAAATAACAGTGTCATTTTGGTAATATGAAAGATGTATCATCACAATTTTCAAAGACTTTTCTAGGTCCACTTTAAGCATTTTGATTTTCTCAGATCTAAAAATCACATTTGCAATTAATATCTATGTAAGGTAGGACAGCTTAAGCGTTTTCCTCGGATTCTATGGACACCCTCACTGAAATGTTTGCCAAGGCTACCAACAGATATGTTGGGAGAAAGGCCGGGAGGACTGGAGGACTGGATTGTGCTTTTCAAATATGTGTGGTCCAGGCTCAGTTTTCAACTGCTCTCCACTGAAGCCAATGTGTAGACCCAAGGACAGAGCTTCCTCTAGTGTGAATAAAGAGTGAGTAGAAGATGAATTAAAGAGTGATGTCTTATTATTGCAGAGGAAGTTCTATGTGGTGAACATCCATCTACCCCTTCTCCAAATCTGCAGTAGAAGAATGACAGCAGCAACCTCCCCCACCAATGACATGCTCTTCAGGAATAAAGAACCAAGTCACTCAAGAAGCAAGGGGGCAAATGGCTTCTTGCTGAGGAGATTTGACAAAAGATGAGAGCAGGTGAGGCAGAAAGACACCAAACCACTGTCACAAAAGACGAATCCATATTACGGAGATGCACAGGAGATGACTCTTGTACCAATGCTTGTAAGACTCAATAAATCAGAAAAGACCCGCACTTTGCTCACAACTCAAGCTTCCCTGCCACAACTCAAGTTTCCTTCATGGACTCAGGTCCTTCACGCCAACAGAGAAAAGGTATATTGTAAAATACTGTTTACGCAATATCCTTATTATCTTAGCTGTTCTGGTTATTGAAGTGCTAACAAAAGAACCCTGAATGGGAGCTTTTTAATCAATAAAAACGTTACCCAGCCACTGTACCTTCATGCTGAGTAACTTCTACTTAGCAGTGAGCAAAGAAACCCAACACTCATGGAGTTTCGAATGATGCAAAAAACCTTTGGGGGAAAAATTATGTTACCTCCATGTAGCCCTATTTCACACAGCATTTTTTCAGCACATAATTCAAAAAACCCCATTATCAATTTCTCTAAAAATTTTAATCTGTCCCCTCCCCCCCAAGCAGCGAGAATCTAAGATTGATCTGTACTTCTAACTGTTGAATTCATCCCTTTCTCGTGTTACAAAGGCTGTCACTGGAAATAAAGTGTAACTTGGGATGGCAGTGGCAGCTATCAAACCTCCTGACACATTAGAGCGTCTGAAACCCAGACACCCAAGGTTTACATCAGAAAACTCCAGCATGTAGCGAACAACTCAAAACCAACTATCGACCTTCCTATTGATTTCTAGTGGGGAAACCAAGACAGGAAAAGCACCAGAAGAGATAGGATTTCTTTTCCTCTCCTCATCGCTAACTTAGTGGCTGCCAAACTCAGGTCTTCTCAGCCTTAAGCCATCAGAGGTTTGTGTTGCAGCTAGCCAGGATGTCTGCCTAAGATAATTCAAGCTGAAAGCAGACAGTGTGCAGTGGGAGCTGATTAGCCACTGACTTCCAACGTGACCTGTCTCAGCCCCAAAAGAAGCTTCTTGACAGTAAGATATGCTATGGTACAGCTGGAAAAAGAAAAAAAAAAAAGGTTATCTTTTCAAATGGTATTTGAGGACATCTGACTTTTTTAGTTGGGCAATTTAGAGAGGTGCTTTTTGCAACTGCCAGGTCCCAAACTCGTCCCTTAAAATATGTGACTGTATACTGCAACAACAGGTTTAAAGGAAATTATTTTCAAAAACCAATATATATATATATAATTAGGATTAAATAAACCTTAAAACAATTCACACTATGGAAAGAAGGTGTTAAAAAGGCCATGTATCTTTCATCTCCTTCTCTTCATCAATGCAATCAGTCTGCTGTGTGTTTCAGTATCTTTGCTGAAAGTATTCTAGATTTGCATCCATTTAGCTGATGGCACTTTTGACCTTCCATGGAGACTGGGAAAATAATAACTATAGGTGTGATTTTGATGATTCATAATTTAAAAGGAAATATCTCATGTTTGCTGCAGATCATCTGTTCCACTCATTATATTCATCTCTTAGCTAGTATTTTCATGTTTAATTTGGAGATTGCATGGCCACAGTTCAAAATGAAAGCTTGGTTCTGAATCCCATGGATTTTGCAGCTGAATCTCAGCCACAGGAACACCCTTTTCCAATTATAAAGTGTATGGTTGGGGTGTAAATCCTAGTGCATATTTTATACTGAAAGTCACAATGTTAGCAAAGCACTCAAGAAACCTCTGAAAATCTTCCATAAAAACCTGATGAGTTTGTTGTGAAAAATCAGAAACATTTTCTGCCTTTAAAACCAGGACTGTGCTACAATCTCAAGAGTTAGACTATCATGTGTTATTTTTAATTTGTTATGTTAATGGGCTGCAAGGTCCAAAATATCTGACATATCTGAACTCTTCTGCTGCTCCCCTTTGTAAAGCTCCAGCATTTTTTACACAGCTCTGCAGGAACAGACCATAACGTCTGGAATGTTTTGATCTTATCTTAAGTTTTTAATAACTCTTTTTTATATACTACATATTTAACATGTTTTATTGCAAAACTCACTTTGCAGCTGTTTATCCACTTTAGAGGGTTCCACTCATCTCCAGGTCCCTGAAGGACAAAAATTGAGGTGCCAGCTCCCAGCAGCAGCTGTCCTGCCCCAAGCGGGTGCTGCCCAAGTGCGAAGCACCCCCATCTTCCTCCCTGGAGGAAGAGGAGGCAGAGCTATGGGGCCTTGGCCAGGACACCCGGGAGGCAGCTGCTCTCTGGGCAGCCCTACAGACACTTTACAGCTGCTTTCTTCACGGCATTCCCAAGAAAGTGATGTGACTCTCCCCAGGCGATGAGTCCACCTTCTGCAATACCGGGATCAAGTTGCACTGCACTGGAACAGCCAGGCTGAATCAAGTCCTCAGAACTCTCCTTTTCACAGCAAGCGGTAAAATATGGGGGCATACATTCATAAAGCTGCACCAAACTATTATGTAAATGCTACATGCTGGAGTGGGTATTTTAGTTTTATGGTGGGACAGCAGGAATAAGCTTATAAATCTAAGGCCCGGGGTCAATGCTTAAGCAGAGATTACTCTAAGCTTTACTTACACATTCTATTTTGGCCCAACAATTTGCAATGTATTTCTGGAAAAGAGAATAGTCCCTGCTCATTCCTGCTGGGACAGGCACGTGGTAAGATGCATCTTCCCGAGATGTCTGGGGTGGCACCTAGGAAGGGCTGGCAAATTCCTGTTTGGGCAGTAAAGATGGCAATCTGACTTGAGCTGTGGCGGGGATAAAGTAAATCTGCTCGGCTTCAGGCCGGCACTTTTTCTGGCTCTTGACACCGGCTTTCCTGCAGCCTCACGGCTATCGTACAGCTCGTCATGACCCTCACCCTGACAGCTTCGCCTCCAGCCAAGATCCATGACGGCTCCTTCCAAAACAAACCAAGACAAAGTTGCTCTGGAGCAATGTTTTCCCTGAACCGAGCACGACGCGACTCCGGCTTCCACCCACGTAGTAACCCATGCACATGCCCAGCAGCCTGTGACCAAAGCACACAAAAATGAACGCGCCGAGCCCTCCAGCTGCCAAAAGGGAGTCCAAAAGCTTAGATCAAGAGAGAAAAATTGTGCAGGAATTAGAAAGAGGTCTCAGTACAATCAGCAAACTACATCTGCACACCTGCACACCGCCTTTTCTTGAGGACATGAGTTACAGGTTCTGCTGTCTGAAACGGGGCCTGTATGCTTCCACTGGCATCACCCAGCTCACAAAATAAGGTTGTAAAATAAGAATAACCTTTTAACAACATAATGTTACTTGAGGAATGAGACTCTTGGTACACAGAAGGTATCAGAAGGGATCATCAAAACATTACGATAGATACTAAAATGGAATTCCTGTTAAGATGTTAACTTACATTTATACATAAAGCAGCGTATTTAAAGCATGCTTGTTAAAATTCACAGTTATTTCACTGACAGGCATTCAGAGAGCATGGTAATGAAGTTACATGGTAAAAAAGCAACTATTTTAAATAATCCTAAATGCATTATTTACTAGAAGTTAACAGTAGAGATTGAGAAGCAGCTCATGTGGATTGCTGGATTTTATGCTCTAGTGGTAAAGAAGGATATGACAGCATGTTTGGGCAGAGGAATAGGAATGTTTGATGTCTCCAGCTGCAGAGTTTCAGGGCTGAGCACAGGCCAGAGATCACCCTGACTTGGTTAACCCAAAAACCTGCTGGAGGGAGATTGCCATCCTGCCTGTCAGGGCTCACTGGGACGCACTCTCTCGAGTCTCTCACGAAGAAGAAACAGCTCCCAGTGGTAAGCATTATGCTAAACCCCCTTTTTAGCACTTCAGAAGTAGGATTTCTGACTCTGCAAACTCCAGACCATTTCCTAGAAGGAAAGACAGTAAAAAGCCTATATTTGGAAACCATTCCTCCACATACCACTGTGAAAAGAAGGGTGGAGGCAGCCATAAAAAGGAGGGTCGATACATTTATCTGCTCTCTTTTTTCCTCCTTGGACCGAGAGGCACATGAGAGAAAACGGAGCGGGATCAAGTCCAAAGAACTATCCTCTTTAAGGATACACTACGTGGTATCATCAGCGAGTCTCAGCCAATATTGGCTAACAGTCGCTGTCTGTTTGCCAAGCAGAAGTTTGCCATGTTAAACTGTCACTATAATGCCACCTTGAAGAGGCGTTATCATCACTCTTGCGATGATACACGGCAACCGTGAACGGAAACCGAGGCCCGAGCTCACACATCTGAACAACAGACAATCCTGGTGCCACGGATAAGTAACCCAACAGACAGCCCTGCCTGCTTATCACTGCCACGATCCAGGAGCCCTCTTTGAATGGACATTGCAGTAAAGATTGTACCAGTTTATGACTTTATAATATGCCAATTACTGAATTTTATTAAAAGTACTGAGAATACAGAAACCCGTTTTACTACTTCTCTAAATTTACTGCTTTCCTGCTCTGAATAGAGTATAGAAGCACAAGAGGAAGCCACAAAATCTCTTGTGCATCTAATGGAATTGATACCAACATAAAACACTGACAGAAACTCATTCCCAAGGCCTCTTGCCTCAGAATCTTCAAAGGTAAAGGACAGTGAGACAGCCAGCACAGGGGCCACAAGGCAGGGGCTCGATTTCCCCTTTAACTTGACTCGCCTTGGTATTGAATTAGGCATATAAAACCTGGGGAGAGGGGAGCACGACACCAGACAGAAGTGCTATATGCTGCTGCAGGCATGGCTCACCATATGGGAAAGCATTTACACAACGTAGCTGCACGGCGCAGTCAGTGCTGCTGAACAAACTCCTCGTTAACATGGCAAAGTTATAACGTGAACTTACAGAACACAGAACCTGAAATTTGATTAGATACAGGGTGGGAACATTTTTTTATTTTTATTTAATAACGACTGTATAATATTGACCTTAGTAATTACAGGCTGGGAAAGCGAACTTCACATTAACGGCGCTGTATTGATTTTGCAAAAGTACAAAAGTACTTTTATGCCTTAGAAAGGTTCCAGTTACCACATTTGAATGACCTCGGGAGAACAGTGTCTTGGAGAACTGTATTCTTCATTCAGTAGTGCTCCTAAGTGTACCCCTAACTGCTGTACTCACAAGACCTAATATTTAACAACCTGATAAAGCCTCCTCTGTCATGCTCTCAGCTCCCTTCGACTCAATACTTTGCAGAGTTGGAGTCAACTCTAATGGGCCAAATGCAATTTAACTTATTAAAACAATTTATTCAATATGTAGTACATCAGTGAATTAATATATTATTCACCAATATGTTCTGAAATATTTAGCCAGCTGTATGAAATGTTTCTAATACACTAGCTGACATTTTTTTAATTACACAAATACTTTGGGTAGCAAATAACTGTTCGCTATTTGGCAAGCCCTACAAATTATATACAGTTAATTATATTCAGGTTGGTATATAGGTTATAAATAACTGTGATAAAACTGATATCAATGCTGACAGAATTTTAGTGGAAATTGACATTTTTCTATACTGAAGTAACTGAGAGCTAGGAACAGAAATACTGCCTCCAGAAACACAACTTTAAATTAATAAATTGTGCGTGTGCACAAAATGACTTATTATTTTAACACACTGCATGTTTTTGCTCTCCATTCTTATTAATTTCACGTTTTGCCATAACTTATATTCTGTTTGAGAATTGTTTTTCTTTCCTCTTTTTTTGAAGTGTTGTTCAAGTTACTGACTTTAAAAGTTTTTTGCAGGTAGATCCTCCATAGACTTATACTTGCCTGTGAATCCCAAATTTTAGCTATCAGCTCTCAAACATGCAAATCTGTGTGAGCAGTCACATACTGCTAACTAGAGTCCAGGTATTAATCCAAGCCCTGGCACTGCTGGAGAACCTATGCACCCAAAAGAGTCTGGACCACGACAGGGCTGTCCCCAACACCATGCAGTCATTCACATTAATTTAAAGGTTATCAGCTTTATGAGGACCTAAAATTTAAAGACAAAATTCTAAGAAGTTGTGGTTGTTTTCCATTACAGTCCTGAACCACTCTGTGGAGTCAACTCTGGTTTGCCTCAGTGTAACCATGTCAAAATTTGTTTCAGGCTGTGCCTTCTGCAAAGACACATCTACCATCTGCTTGGGGTTCGGCTACCCAGCTTCCTTTCCTGAGATTCCCTGAAGTAGCAACCTGAATATCACACCTGTTTATCACGACAACTCCTTTTAACAGATCCTTCTGTTTCCCTAGCCTGACTATTATATCTGCTAGCATCCTGCAGCAGGCATGGGGAACATGACCCCTTCCTGTACATGAGGGAAGAGGCTGAAATTTTTTAAGCCACGGTGATGTAGCCTGTCACCAGGTGTGGATTAGTTGTTCCAAGTCAGTGCATGTCACAGTGCTTTAAGGATGTGTGGAGGCGTGATGAAATCCAACACAACAACACAGATCCTCAACTTACCACATCCTCATCTCAAACAGTCATGCCTGGAGGGACCATTTCCCATGGTATGGTATGTAGTAAAATACAAAAACAACAACTAAAAAACCCCAACAGAACAAAACAAGACGAAAAACCTAAAGGAAAATGGATACCTTTTGTGAAAGAACTATTACTAAATGTAAAGTCAGTGGGGAAAAAAAGCAGGGGCGATGGGAGGAAAGAAAAGAGAAAAAAGAGAGCACATTCTTCAGTAGGGGAAGTTTCTCCTGTAAATTGGCAGCGAATCGGTTACTAAATGACATGCCTAAAATCAGGTGGTGGATTATTGGAAATGAAATCTTTGTCCCAGGAAAGCCAACGGCAAAAATCCTATTGATTTCAATGGGACAGGGTTGTCTCTCTGGACTTAACAGTCAATCATGCAGAATTGGCAACAGCGTCTGAACATCCCTGTTTGTTATTAGACCACGGAAATCCGTATTAGTTTGCTTCATCTGCACTTGTGACCAGCGCACCAGCACTTTTTTTTGGCATGGAGGTGCAAATAAGCAGAGTGGGTTCAATTTTTCAACCCAAGACACATGAATTAGAGCTTTGCTCTTTCTCCCAAGCATTTCAGAGTCCATTTTCCCCCTGAAAGGCATGGGCAGCCTCACCGCTAATGGGAGTGCTGTGTTTACAAGCAGAGGGGAACTAAGCCCTTAGTGTTTTTGCATATTTGCAACACATTATGTGGTTGGGATGGGAGGAAGACGAAGATGGTCAGAAATGGTAGAAGAAAAAAAAATATCTGGTCCTCAGAGGCTGATATAAAGATGGAGTATACACAGTCCTCATTTTTCTCAGTCCTTTTTCACAGAAAAGCTCTGTCGAGAAACAATCAAACTAAACTGTGGATGCTTAACGTTATAAATATAATACTGTAGTATAATGCTCCCATTTAACAACTTTTCACGAACAACCTTTCAAAATTTAAGTGCTTGGAAATTCTTGGATGACAAAGCTGCTATTTACTACTAATCTTTTTTATCTGAAGGCAAAACCGGGTCCAAATAAATAAAAGACAATAAAAGAGTAACAACGTAGAAAGAATGCGGGTGTGCACGACGCACACCCACGCCGAAAAACAATAAACAGATTTACAATGGCAAAGCGTGTGATAGGAGAGATACCATTAATATGGGGCCCAAAGCCCATCACTTAGATTAAATATTATATGGAAATCACCACAGATTGATACAAGGCTGAGTAAACAAACAATACAAACTGTAGCGTGTATATTTGTCCAGCCATGTATTAGTGCAATACACAAAATGGGACCCAGTGAACGCTTAAAGGGAAAATTTGTGACCTGTTAGTATCCCCAAAATGCCCAT
This sequence comes from Tichodroma muraria, assembly GCA_013390105.1. Classification (NCBI taxonomy): domain Eukaryota; kingdom Metazoa; phylum Chordata; class Aves; order Passeriformes; family Sittidae; genus Tichodroma; species Tichodroma muraria. Next base: position 108,635 of record WAAG01030446.1, read on the forward strand.
AGAACATTATTCTCCCTTTTAATCTTAATTTTTATTCTCTGTCTCAATTTCTGCTCTGCTTCTCCCATCACAGCCTAAGTTACCTATGCTGACAGCCATAGTAGGCCAAGGTAGCACAGATGGGGCGGCTGCAGCTGCATCTCACCTGCCAGACTGCAAAGCCCACCGGGACACTTTCCCGCTCCCTTTATGTCTGTCTGTGCATTTGCAACAGCGCCTTTCCCTGGGCCTTTATCGAACATGTCACCGATGCCGCGCGACTCCGGCTCTGAACGCTCCGCTAATAAGTCACAGATCCGCAACGTGTTCCTTCACGGAGGAAACCCAAGACGGGCCTCCCCAAAAAAGTATACCTTGAGCATGTCAGCGTGGGCTCTGATTTAAAGCAATTCAATATGCCTGGCTCCCCAAAGGCAGCACGCCTGTAGGGACAAAGAATACCTCAATGCAACTCGACAGCAAACCCTGCTGGATTAAATCGCAGGGCCGGTGGGCTCCACGTTTGATCTCGGGCTGCCTTTGTTGGGAGCGGAGCGGGCGCAGGTGGCGGTGCGGGAGCAGCCCGGCTTTCAAGGCGATGGGAACAATGTGCGACGAGCCGAGCGCGGCAAAACTTCCCTCGTAAAGTTGCTCGTTTCGGGCTTCATGGGAAACTTGGCAAAGTTTCCCTCGGGGCCCAAGTTGTTTTTTTTTTCCCCCTCAAAAGCCTTAACCTCCCTTCCTTTGTTTAACCCTCAATTTTGTGCCTAAAAAAATAAGGGAGGGTGTCAGTTTTTCCATGCCCGACTTTGCAGGCTGTGAAAAAAGTCCTGCTGCCACCTGAGCGGGGAATCGGTTGGGAGGCGAGATGCTTGCGTGCTCTCGCTTATTTCCACGAATAATCCCACCTGCAAACGGAGAAGTTGGGTTTCAAATATCAGGCCCTCAGGTTCATGGATCTTTTGAAATGAAGCTGTGTCAGATTTATGGCTTCGGTGTGTGAAGGGAGGAAACCGTGGCCATTTTGAGCGAGTTCTGCCTGGAGCTTTCCGATCTGAACCCTGGGCTCTGCTTCCAGATCGGAGCACAGAAAGTTTTTGTAGCACGTGTGCTCGCCAAAAAATACGCATCCCCTCCGTAAAGCGAAGCAGGCAGTGAGCACATGTCCCAGAGAAGCACGGCTGCCTTCCCCAGCCTGCAAACACAGCTCTCCCACTGTATTTATCAACAGCTATAAAGCGAGGGAAGGTTCCTATGTTATCCCACTCCCAAACTCCTTCCCATTAAAACAGAAGACAATTCCTGCAGACTGCACGCCCTTTACTTTGGATGCAGTTAAAGATTTTGCTGGCTGCTGCACCAAAACTTCCCATGCTGTGTTTACTGAATTGAATATAATCTTTTTTTTTTTCTCCCTACCTTAATTTCAATATTTAGAATAGCTTAATTATATCTGATATCTACTAAATGTTAAATTGCTGCCATGGATACTGTACTTGTTTTAGGCTTTGCCCACATCCCAAAATGTAACTAAAGATTAATAGAATGCTGAGATATTTTTGGCTGCGAGTGAAATTTAATGAATAAACATTTAAATAAATTACCCCAATAATGAAACAATATGCCATTAACGCCTGAGTTATGCTAAATGCTTCACTTCTCTTACAATTCATGCAAATACTCGGGAAAAGAAATTATAGTGGTGAACTACATTAAACAAAATCCTGCCTAAACCCCACCCGTAAAACAGTGTCTCTACAGTATTGGGAACAAAAACTGTGGCTTGTCAGTCAAAGTGTCTAACTATGGCATATGGGTAAAGGTTTCAGTCTGCTATCTCCAGACTCATCTTATGGCCCGGGTTCAACGCTACTGAACCGCTCTCTAGACAAAAGGCGAACTCATTGAAAATGGGTGCTGCGAGCTGTCTGGTCAGGGCGGCCGCGCAGCCTGCGTCTGGATGCACACAAACTACTGGCATGGGGGAAACGCAGCGCGCTTTGGAGGGCTTTAGAGTTTCCTAAGAGCTGAAAAAGAAGCAGCCTGAAGGTTAAAGCTGGCTAGTCAGAATGGCATACTTGGCTGCATATATAGCCAGGTGGCCTGGGCATATTGGCAAACAACTGGCAAACTGCCCAATACATATGGCTTAGATTGCTTTGCTCTTCCCATGAAGCCTTCTTAGACTCTTGAGCAAGCATTCATTTTAGAGCAAAACACATCCAAGTGTTAAATAAAATCATCCCCTAAATATACTGCATGTAACCTCTTCCTTTAAATAAGAACGAGATAACTATATTAAAATAATGATATTTTTTAATGAATCCTTGCATAAAAGTGACACACCCCCCCGGCCTTTCTCTGAGTGGATTTGCCCTTACTTTTGTTAACTCCTGAAGTACCAAACATGCCATTTTTTCCACACGTTCTCCTTTTGAAGGGTAACTACTCATGGCAGTATTTAAGCTCGTAGCACACCAGAACTTGCATTTGTGGTGAGGCGTCAGGCGCTTGAGCAGTGATTTAGCTGTGTCCTGCGCTGCTGCCACCACACAGATGTTCAGGGCTTCTCCCAGTTTCCCAGCTACTCCGTGGCTTAAGCAGATAGTTGCCTTTATTAAATGTTAAATCACATTTTGTTCTTGAAGAATGCTTTCCCTTAAAAACTTCCAAGTCAAGTCCCAACAGAAATTTAAAAATTCAAGCGACGCACTTGACACATACTCCAGAGCAAGTATATGTTTAAGCATCAATCCTACAGCGCAAGTCCTTGTGCTAAGGCTAGTGTAAATACTGCATTAAACATTCACAACAGCTTTGGGGAAAGGGCTAAACATATTTAAACAATTAACACATGCCGAACTCTAAGCCGGTGCTTACATGCCACTGCTTCGAAGCAGAGGTTGTGACAAAGGTAAATTCTTCTAAATTAAAAGCAATGGGACTCCCGTTGAAAGCTCAGTAAATGACTAAGTGTTTCGCTGAACTGAAGCCTCAGTTAATGAGGAACAAGAAATAATTCTCCTCAGTTCCAGAAAAAAGTGTGCTTGCTGACTCTCATCCCACTGAAACCCCTTTCTGTTTCACAAGCCGGACACTGAAGTTTTGAGTGCTGGGAGTGAAATTAAGACAATAGCCTCGGTTTTGTTTTAACGGACTGTTACCTACAGTTCTTCAGCAGTTAAAAAAGGCCAAAAAGAGAAAGCTACAAACTTTTCAAAAAGCTGTTTTAAGATCTAAGACCGAGTTACCATTCCTGTGACACCTACAAGTCATTCTACATTTACAATGAATATAAACCTTGATACTAATATGTTTTCATTAAAATGGAGGTCTTTTAAACATTTTAAAGTCACGTACGTCACCTGCTAGTAAAAGTAAGTTCTACTAATCCAGGCTTTACAATCCTTGTCTCAGAAAGGACAAACACACACAACAGAGAGGGATTCAGAGCAGCCTTCAGCCCAAGTCTCCAGGCACTACCTCCGTTCAATCACTTAATCTCCTTGTCATTTTGGGGTTTTGATAGGGCTCCCTTCCCTCTATTCTTTGCTTGTTTTGTATATTTAAATTATGAACTCATCAGGTCAAGGAGTAGTTTACTTATATAGATTCTTATTTATATAATGTCTACGTACAAGGAGGACCTGACCTTCACCAGCACCCCTATAAGCCATCATAATATAAATAGCGTACATTATTTACTTAACTTCCTTGCTTCAGTTTCTTTAAGGGGGGAATAATATTTACAGGGATGTTGTGAGGATTAGCTCATTACTTCAAGAGCCTTGAAGATGAAACATGCAATGTAAATGAGAAATATCAAGTATCAGCGACACTGATGAAATTATCATCACCATTGTTAAGAGCGGCGTTTGAGAGTAAAATCGGGAGAGAAATGTGTCTTTCTGCAAAAGCACGTTGCTATAGGCCAAAACACGATAACCTTGGCGCCATCTTTTCCTTCACCTTCCTCATCCCCCTCCTCACTGGCAATGAGCATCATTGGGGGCTTTATTGGCGTCTCCACGCCAAGTTGGACGTGCTCCAGGCAGAGCTGTCCTCGGCCAAGGGCAACATGTGAAGTGCTCTCAGACAACTCGGATGGCCTGGATGGAGGAAGAGAGAAGGCGGAACAAACAAATCGGGGATTGTTGTTTGTCCTGCGCCGACTTGGTCGCCTGAGCACTTGGCAATTATGAATTTCTCTTGATGGCATGAACTGGAGGCTCTGATGACGGCGGCAAAGGGGAAATTTGTGCCTGAATTCCCTGCTGCAGGGAGCTATTAGTATGGATTATACGTGCTGCTGCAATTTGTACTGGAGCTGCAACACGGCTCCTAAACATTAAGATGGACCAACGCTAATCTGTTCTTCTTGTACCTTTATCACTTGGGTAAGGAAGATCAAAAGCAACCCAGGCACGAGGGATATTGAAATTCTGCATCCAGATCTGACTACATTTGGCAAAGGATCTGTGGACCAGATCTTCACTGAATTTAGCAGTGTTACTTCATTTAATGATTGAGACCTTGTTATTGGGGCAAATCAGAGCTCTGAACCCCTTACCGCTGAGCTGGCTGAAATCTGACCATGATGCACTTGGACACTGAGCCCCAAATGCACTTCCAGGGCAGAGTGGGAGACAGAGGGAGAGTGCTGAGCTTTGCAAGGCAAATGAAAGAAAGCCTTTAAGGGAAGAGTAGAGTTACCAGTCTTTAGACGTAACCCAAGTACGCTGAATCAAATCAGCGCCTCAGACCGAAACTGGCTTTTTACCTGGGGAATTGTAACAAATTGACAAGTCAGAGTAAAACGAAAAAGGGGTAGCAGCATGCGAGTCCAAATGAAAGATTTGCTCGGGTCGCTCTGAGCTGACCCACACCTCGGTGCCTGCTCCAGAAACGCCGATACGCTCGCACGCCTCGCGCCAAGCCCGCGAGCTGCCGGCAAAGCGCTGCGAAACCAGGCCACCGAGGGCTTGTCTACCTGGCAGGGTTTGTCTGCCTGGCACCAGAGGCTCAGGCAGGGTCTGCCGGAGCTTGTTTTGGTAGCGGGAGCGATCCCCCTGTGCAGCCCTTCCCTGCGAGGCAGAGGCTCACACCAGAGCTGCGGGTGATCTCATTTCCAGTAGTTAAGTGAAGTAAGTGCGTAAGTATGCAGGACTGGGGCCCTGGAAACCATGAAGAAACTGGGTTTCTCTTTTTATTGCAGACAACTGCAGCGCCTGTGGACGCTTGCAGCAACGCTTCTTTTCTCCAGAGAAGGACCTGGTCCTGGGATTTTAAATTTTTCTTAATAGATAAATGATTCTGTAAGAAATTTTTCTATAAAAATAAAGACTTAGGAGGGGGAAAAACCTTAAAAATACTGCCTAGTTAAGTAAATACACAGATTCAAAGCATATGGATAAAAATGAGTGTTACTATAAACACAGAGCTTGTTTTTAAAAAGAATTTTGCAAAAAGATAAACTTTTTCTAACTGTATTTTGATTAAAGTTTTGAAGCTGTTTATTGTAAGTAATTGCTCTTCCTCAAGGAAAAACAGATGTATAGACGCAGGAGTTTGTTTCTTCTTCTTTGTGTGAAAGTACACATGAAAAGTGTTTCTGGAAAAGAAATACTAGGGCTGGAATAGTTTATGTCATTGTAAAGATAATAATAAATTAGGGCTTACCGTGCCTGTAAAAGTGCAGGAGATGGTTTCTCCTGCCACTCCTCACACAGGCAAACTTTCAGAATTCTCTTAGATTTAACGTGTAGAAAATTATGGAGACTAAAAGTTATCCTAAGAGCCTCAGAAGTTTTGAGTTGGGTAGGTTTTGTTTTTAAATTTCCACTTTTTTATTAAAAAATAATTATAATTTAAAAAAAAAATCTTTGTAAGTATCGATTCCAGGGTCCAGGGCTGAAATGTTCTTTGTCTGTATCAGTGATGGTTTTTACATTTTAAGAAAACTTATCTGGCTCCTACAGAAAGCAACAGTGCTTCTGGCCCTGGGCTTCGGCAGAATCCGGCCCCGGAGCTCATCCACCTTTTTCTGTGAGACAAAAGGTTGTAAAGGAGGCCAAAAGCTCAACGCTTTGATACCGTTCCCAAACATATGGGAACGTACGGCTTCATGAAACTGCATTTAACAGATGTTTAAAGAAAGACAACTAACAGATCCAGAATGTAGTAATGAGGAAAAAAGACAATGTACATAAATTCAGCTGCATGTCTCTTTATAGCGCTACCAATGCCCCGGAGACAAAATGCAAATGAGTCGACTTATTTGTAATATGACACTCTCCATTCTATATTTAATATTTTAGGTCATTACTAAAACTGATTTTCTTCTGAAGTGATTTCTTCTGGCACCTAAATGGAGGGAGATTTACACAGTCTGCAGTGTATTGTACTTTGTCAGTTCAGAGAGTCATGAAAAAAACCCTTTGACTATCAATTTCAGATTTCCAAAGTAAGCGAAGAGGCCCCGTGCAGGCTCAACACACAACCCCTGTGTCAGGCCAGTGTCCTGGAAACATCTTTCTTTTTTCATTTTGCAACTTCTGAGCCCCAAATTTGAGTTGTAGATAGTTTTGGAGCCCAAAGACCAACTGTTCAGTTTAGCAAACCAACAATGTCTGCTCATTTTGTCCCAATCTTTTCAGCTTAAATATTCACAATGTGCCATTATTACTGAATCATTATCTGCCTTTAGCTCTGACAACAGCATCATAAGGGCTATGAAAGGCTCCTTTCTTCTCATGATTAGTCTCTAAAACATTTCCTCATCTTACAGTGCTTTGCAGCCTCCCAGAATGCACCGCTCAATTACAGTGCTGAAATTAACTGTATGCCACTCTTATTTATTGATAAAAGAATAATCAAGTGCTCCAGCCCATAGCCTGCTTTGGCCACAGGTTTTATATCAAGTTTCAAGTAATGCGGGTTTTTTTTAACTCTTTGAATCCTCTTATAAATGGGTGGCATTGTCTGCGGTGCGGTGACAACATTGTGCCGCTCGCTGCGGCGCCCAAGATAAAGCCCCCTTCATTTGCGTGGGGTAATCTTGTTGAAAATAGTCGCGTACGGCTGACACTTTAAAAATTAATCTTGAAAGGGAAGAGTTTGTTTGTTTTTTTTATCACTGGGACTGATTAGGCTCCAAAGAAATCAGATGTAAATAAAAGCGAGATACAGAACTTGCTAAACTTCAGGCTGGGAGTTGCAGGTGCGCGTTAAAAGGCGCTGCCGTGCACGCCGCCGAGTAAGGTTATTTTATCTGGAGACGATAATTGGAAGACTCCTAACATCTACCTCCATGGGATGTTCTTGCACGGACCCTATTAATTGCTCAGGAACGGAATGCGGGGTTCTGCCTCTCCAACTTGTGACATTAAATTGTGATTTAGCAGATAACATGCACAAAGCAAACTGCCCCAGAAACAATGGGCTCGCTTCTCTGGAGGCTGGCGCTGGAATTACCACTGACTTCAAAGAGAGCGGACTCGGGCGGGCTTCAAGTTCCTATCACTTCTTCCAAAGCAGAAAGATTTCCTATCCAATACCAAAGAATAACATGTAATTGGGCTATAGCTCGGTCCGGCGCAAGAATGAAAATAAAAACACTTTCTAAACCTCAAAGATACTTGCTAAGCCATGTATACATTAATCATTTATACCACATGATTATTGTTCATTATTTGGGCAATAACAAATGGAAGGGTGTGGGGGTTAGTGTGGGTTTTAACAAACCACATTCTATTTAAGCAAAGCCAACTATTAAAGAAAGACCTAACTTGCCAAACCAAGATAAATATGTGCCATTATTATGATCACATAAAAGCTACCACTCTCGACATTACAATTTCTCTTATAATTGGTACTATTATAATTAAATGAATGCATATGTTTACAGTTCTTCTTTGAATGGTAAAGTGATTTAGCAATGATGGTGTCTCTAATTTCTTTTAACTGTACTGGCAAACTTCACTTAAACAGTGGTCTAAATACCACATTGCCACAATAAATTAGTAAAGCATCTAGTAAAGTCTATATATGTAGTTATTGAGTTTAAGTGCTTCAGAATAGAACAGCTAGTCACTCTCTAGCATGCCCAGGTAAAAAAAAAATACATATACTCCTCAGATGGAATAAGATAACTGTAAAATCCTTACATAAAATGTATAATTAAAAAATGACTCTACCAGCAGTCACAAGTGCCTACAACCTTTTTTTTTGCAAGGCTGATAAAATATAGAAAATTCTTCCCCAGGAGTATCTGCTCCATTTTAAGGAATCCAGTTCAATAATACATTTGTGAGCTGTCAGCTTACAGGGAAAGGTGGCACGACACAAAGATATATGTGTACCTTAAACATTCAACCGAGCATTTGTTCGCCCTGCCACTCCAGTCATTAGTATACACTAGTGCTGGAAAAGTTAACAACAGACTTTTTCAGATAATCCATTTTTATCTGTATCAACTGCATGAATTTGCATGGTATCCACCAGCCCAGCATCTAACAACTTGGGTTAGGAAGTGATCCCGAGCCTGGAGTCCCATGAATGCTGCCCTGTTTCCCAGCGTGTGGCCTGAGGGCATGTCCCCACACACCAAATGAGGCGTGGGGGCTTCTCCGGCCCCGCTGCTCTGTTGGGACTCACAGCTCAGACCCTAAGAGGCTCCCTCAGGGTGAGTATCACCAGCATTTCCCATAATGGCTGTGGTTGGTAAACAGTGTACCTGGAAGAACCACTTTGGAGTCTGTGTTTCTTGTGGTTTGACCCACCACACTGTAAACATTTTGGAAAATTTGGGTTAAGTTGGGACTGTCCTCGCCCCGTTTTATAGTTCCTGCCAGCTAAGCCAGCACATGAGACCCGGCAGATGTTTTAGTTTATGTTTGAGATGTTGATTTGGACACTCCAGTTCTCAGGAAAACCAGAATTTGCTGACCCAGAATGAGGGATGGTTGAAAGACAAAAGAAAAATGAGTGCCGGCTGCCGCGCGGGCTGGCCACAGAACGAGGACGGGCTATGGCAGCGTTTCAGCACGCGGGCAAACACATCAGGAGAAAAATCTGTTACGGTTCCCTCCAAACCAGGTGAATGTAACCAGCAGCCCTTGTAAAATCTGCCGGGGTTTTGGGCCAGAATGCCTGGGTCATTACTCCAGAGGCTTCAGAGGAGGCTAAAAAAACAGCATGTTTTTTTTCCAGTCTTTCCCCTAAGCCTGGATAGTAATTCTATTAAGAAAAATAAGGCAAGCTGTAATGTTTTGAGTTTAATAAGCGAAACACAGCAAATATGTGAACAGAACTTCTGACTTAATATTCTTTAACAGATGTTTTATAAAATACAGATTTAAAAGATTTGCCTGTCTTATTGTTCTGGCTGTTGCCATGTTAGATGGCTACATTTTCAGTCCCAGATTTTGCCAGCTGTAACAGTTAAATAGCGAGAGGTCTAAGCCTGGATACTGCAGGCAAAATGCCCAAAATTATTCTCTCCCATGGAAAAACACCCCAGTATAAAGGCAGTGATGAGAAGGTGGAGTTAATCCTTTCGGCAAAGGAATAATCTCCATACTCTTAAAAATGGCTATGGTCATTTTAATGCACACTATTTTATGAATGATGCTTTAACTGCACTGCCAATTAGCAGAGCCTTAAAAATACCTCAGTTATACAGGCCTGATAACTGTCTTTCTTAACCTTTATCTGACCTTTTTTGGTTTTGCCATGCTCATAAACCAGCATATGAACTATCAAAGGGAACGGCACTGAACATCGATTCAAATGTTATATATTAAAAAAGGGGAAAAAAATACCGAATAAAAAGGAGGGGAAAAAAAAAAAAAGGAGAAAGGAATGAAACCCAGCTGGTCAGCCAACTTTTACAAACCCTAAGCAGAAAACATGCTCTTCTAATTGGACAGAGAAGACAAGATCTGGAATAGGTGCAATTTTATTACTGCAACAGCGATTCACAGAGCCCACGCTCTTTTCAAAGCACGAGCCCCGTGGAGTTTTATCGGACATCTGGAGCGGGGCTCTGGCAAGATGCTGAGGGACTGGGCTCCCATTGATCTCCGTGCTGGCAACAGGCGCTCCAGCCTTGCAGAGGAAAGCTCTTTCCAAAGGGTAATGGATGAAGTATTCTGCTCAAAAGTGTACCAAGAAGGATATTTTTACTTTTTACCCAAGAGGTATAAGACGCATTTCAGATATTTGGTCTCAAGACCCTGCGACTTCACAGAAAGGCAGAACTGAAACGGCTGACAAGAGCAGGCTGTGGCAGCCAATCTAAGGCTATTGACTTTTTCAAACACACCTAAAATAGACTCTGCTATATTTCATGTAAAACTGTGTGTATTCAAACATATGGCTAAGGGAAGAGATATATGCAAAGGCTTATGCACACACAATGTTTAGTTTCTACTTTCAAAATATATCTCCCTAGAATTTCAGGAGGCCCCAAAATAGCAAATATTATTCGCTTGATTATTAACATCTTCTCCTTTTATACCAGTCAGTCGAAAAGTATGCAATCACTGGGTATTTTTGGTGGCCTCTCAATCATGTCAAAGATCATAAGACAAGCAGATGGTGTACATCTGGGCTTACCCAGCAGTAAGGAAAATATCTCCAGCACAGGTAGGATGATAAAGACAGGACTAAATACACACCATTCCTTTTGGACCCATGGAATTGGAACAGTCCCATGTTTCAATTTACCTGTCTGGAGCAGGATGAGCCAGGAAGGGACAAGAGCAAACAGCACTGATGACATGGAGCAAAAAGAAGCCTTGCAACATCCCCAGCACAGCCCTCGGCCACATCACCGGATTAGACTGCCCCGGCTCATTTAACGCAGAGCTGAGAAGGAAGAAGTTAATGAAAGAGATTTGCAGGGAGGCGATGGGGGTGAGGCTCCCTGGGGTTCCAGCAGAGACACGGCGAGGGGCCAAACCCCCCATAGCATCAATCACCAGCACGGTGCTGTTAATCTCTGCAGACCTGCATCGATTGGCCCTGAGAACCTACCCCAACCTCTGGAACATTATTCAGGTTTGTTTTGGCCACATGGTCAGAGTTCATACGAGCAACAAGTTCATGGCCAAAGTCTACCCCAAAGTGCTGTTTTGCCCACTTGCATAAGAGCTGAAAGTCACCCTCAGCTTGGCCTGTCCTTGTGTTGCTGGAGCTCTGGGCGAGTTTTTAGAAGCAGCCTCAAAAACCAAAAGACATTTAGGAAGATTATGAGTAAAGGCCTGTTGTTATTCTGCGGCAAGCAGGGCTTATCTGGATCTAAGGGATGAAGTGAGCAGTAGTTATTATTCACATCAGACGCAGCTATGTGCGCTGCAGCTCCTACACCGAACTTCAACCTTTTTTTCCATAAAACTGTCTTGCAAAGAACCGACCACCTTCCTGCTGGAGACATCCAAAGTCTGCCACTAGAAGCCTGAAGAGTTAGGAAAGTGTTACTTTCCATCACTAAAACAACACTATCATTACACCGTGGGGAAGCCTCAATTGCAAATGAGAGGATGCAACTGATTTTGTGTACAGACTAACTCAGAGCTCTGCAGCTTCCAGGGAACTCTACCCAGGACCGAGATGCCACGCATACTTCATTTGTTCTTTCTTTTCTTCGTTTCTTTTCTCTCCCCCCCTCCCTGAAATACCAAAATATCAGATAGCTGATGACAGGGAAGAAATGTTAACACTGTAGTTTGAAAGTTTTTAACCCTTGCCTTTCATCATCTAACACTTATTCAATCCCATGCCCCTCGCTTCACTGCTTCAAACCCTCCCGTACATACCAAGGCGATGACCACAATGTAAGCTTGTGCACTGACTGATTAGATTTAATTAGATGGATACTTTGTTCCACTGATCTTTCAGCTATACAAAGTATTGGGTTACTTAACCATATCAGTGAAAACATTGCTTGCACGTTTGAATGCGACGGATGTGCGACACTGTTCCGCATTAAAAAGTGAGATAGTTGGCTAAATTTTAATGGCTGAACTGAGTTATATAAAGATGTGTTTTAATTGAGTTGGTGTCCCTGGAAGATTATCTCATTTTTCCCATTATGCAGTCAGTTTAGTAATGCCTCTATGTATGATCTTTGTCCTACCTACATTTTGATACTATCACCACTACCTTAAACTACTCTTTTTTTCCCTCTTTTGCTAAATATCTTGCTTCCTTCCAGCTTTGCCACTTTGTGTCCTTGCTGTTCTAGTCCCAGCGCCAGCCCTGGGCGTAGCACCCTGCAGGGCAGGCTGCTGTGTGGTCGTGGGACTGGTCCCAGTGGCAGAGCCCCAACCCATCATTGCTCAGGTGTCCAATAACGCCCTGGCACGGCGGGCAGGAGCCTTCAGCTGCCTCCACCATCCAGAGCACAGGATCACAACCCAACTCCTTGGCATGGCCACCTCTGCACAGTCAAAGTATAATAATCAGCACAAGCCCCATGCTCCCCACAAGCACAAGGAGCTCTGCTGTTAGCAAGAGCACAGCGAAGCCGATGTACAGCCGATTACTTTGAACAAGTCTCTGGGCTAGGTCAGCCTGGCAAAGAAATTCCTCGTACAGCTCTGCTGGCAAACTCCTCTACTGTAACTGTACCTTATACAAATAAAAAATGCTTTTGCCAATAAAGTTCATACTAGGTCCCCCAAAGCAACGGGTTGTTTTGACAGAAATGCCTTTAACACTAAGCCTTTTGCCAGTACACAAATGCTGTACACAAAATGACAAATTTAGAAGTCATACAGAATGTTCTTATTTGAACTAAAGTTTCTGCTGCAGTCGTGGTTCAGTTTAAATGCTGATTTGAAAGATCATGCTTACACTCCTTCTCCTTCGGATTTATCTTTTTTATCTTTGATTACTGTGGTTTATTGTTTGTTCTTCACCCAGACCTTACTGTTGGCAACTGAGATGTCTGCTAGAAAACTTCCAGTTTAATTCAATGTTCAGAGCCACGCAGGATGCCGCTTTTAAAACCCAGCTCCATATAATTATTATAATCTCCATGATACCCAGAGCTCAGCTCCCCCCGTCAATAATTAGTGCGATTGCAGCTTAATACAATTTTCTTTTTTTTTTTCTCCCTGAAGCAAATACAATCTTTTTAGATCAATTTGTAGATGGTTACCCTAGAGGAGGACAACAATATAAACAAGCGCTTTTTTTAATCCCATATTAACTCATTTAATTTGCACAGATAAAAGCGCGAAAATATTCTGTCTCGCCAGCGGAGGGGCAGCCTCGGACCCGGGCGAGCTTCACTGCGGCGGCTGCAGATCAGCCCTGGGTGTGGAGGAGTGAGAGAAAAAACACCCCACGCCAAACCTCGGTGCCGAAAATCAAACCCACGTGCGGCGTTAGTTATTTACACACTGGAAGGCCCCAGTTCTTCGCCGTAGCGCCGCTGCTTTCTGCTTCAGTGGAAATAAGCTGCTCTAACCTGGCAGCCCCGAGGAAAGGGAATCCCTGTGTGGCATACGGCCGCCACCTCCTCCGCTGGCTGGGGGACAGTGGGCACGGCGGGAAGGTCCCAGGGTCCTGGCACGGCCAGGCTGCCAAACCAGCCCTTGGGAAACGTTGGCAGCCCGCAGAGCAGCCGTGTTACAAACTCATCCTCCTCTTGCACAAAGTTCTCTGTGGCTGGGCCATTGCTGGCCCCATGTCTGGCTGTGTCACAAGTCCAAAGTTCCCCGGGACAGCGATGCTTGCCAGGCCACGTCCCATCGGGAGGAGGTTCCGCTCCGTGGAGCCCGGCAGAGAACACAGTAGCTGAACATTAATTAAGTTTATTAGGAGGAAAGGGAGGGCGAAGGAAGAGACCGGGAGGAGAGTGGCGGAGCCTGGTGTGGGCTCCAGCACGAGGAGAGAACACGACTGCAAGCACAGAGCAATGGCTGAAACCCACTCCCTACCACCAAACCCTGCTTGCCCTCCGTGTATTAGGCAACTGGAGTTATGATGCCCCTTTTTAGTCAGGTTATTGCCCTCTTACACCACCAAAAGGTGTAAAGGGCAAAGGGGTAAAGGGGATGACAACCAGGCAAAATTAACTTTGCTTAACATGAAGGCTTCTTCAGAGGCCTTGTAGAGGAGCCTGAGCATAGGGTGCGGCCCCATTCCTGCATCTGCCCCTGCTGCAAGGGTACCAACAAAAGCAGCAACCACAGAAGAGTCAGTGTGGCAAAAACATTGGATCTGCAAGAAGACGACGAGGCAGGATTGTACCCAAAACACAAGAAATGTGTGGCACTGCCACATTTTCTCACTGCCACTTCCTCTGCTCTGCTACACATACATTTCTAATGACAGTTCTTAGCTTAATGATTTGGGGGTGGGAGTGTTGAAAAGGCTTTTTATTACTTAACATATATAAGAAAAGAATGTTGTGATGGACAGGGGAGAAAAGGGAACCTCCAAAAGCAGATAGTGACTCTGAATAAAAGGGACAGCTAAGCAAGATGTATTAGCAAGTCAGTGTTGCAAAAATTTCACTTAATTGAAGAGGGATTCGTGAGAGTACCATCTGGGAACACCTAAAGAGCCCTTCTGCAGGCTGGAACAAGAGCTGGCAAATGCATCTCTGCCTAGACACCTTCCACATGACAGTGCCTTGACTTACAGCGTAGGTGTGCTATAGGAGAATAAATTTGTTTACAACAAATTTGCAGGACTGCCTGCATACAGATAGTTTTCCATATCCTGTTTGAAAAGTATACTTGGTATTCAATGGCTTTTTGGGAGACAATATTCATCAGTCAATTGAAGCACATTGTTTTGAATCATGAATATCTTTGCAGCCAGTGAATAATTTAAAATATTGAAGGAGTCTCCCTGCTATAGCCATGTGCTCATTCCCCTCTACAACATACGGATCTCTAAGTCCTGGGACACCAGTTAGCTCAGAGCTGAAGAATCAGAATCCCAGTGTGCTTTGGGTTGAAAGAGACCTTAAAGACCATCTTGTTCCAAACCTCTACCATGGGCAGGGCCACCCTCCACTATTTCAGATTGCTCCAAGCCCCTTCCAACCTGCCCTTGAATACTGTCAGGGATGGGGCAGCCACATCTTCTTTGGCCAGCCTGTGCCAGTGAATCGCTGTTATCAATGTAAACAGTAACAAACCCGGACAACGCATCTCAGAAATTGAAATAACTCCTCAGGACCCTTCTGCAGGACGCTGCTGTTAAAATCTACTCCCAGGAGTAGAAAACTTCTCAGGGAAACTGAGGCGTGGATGTTTGGGATCAGACTCTCAGCTCCAGTGGCTGTGAGAGGGGCTTGCTGAGCACCCGGAGCCCACTGCACACGTCCATAACACAGCTCCATCCGTAACATCCATAACCAAGATCCTCCCTGAGAAACTTGCCCAGGATGTCTGTGGCCAAGGCATGATCTAAAGCCAACTCACTGGTGTCCCCAGCCCCGCTTCCGCTATAGATTCCACTCAGACCATTAATCTTTGAAAGAGCAGAATTTGCCACTAATGCAATCGGAAACGACGGTAGGAAAGGCTCCCATTAATGAGAAGCAGCTTAATATAACAACTGACTTCTACATTTCTTATCTGAAAATACCTCCCCTGGAAGCTGTGGATACATTACGGGCTTAAAAAGAATTACTAATGCATTAATTCTTGTCAGATTTGTAGTGTCCTAACCCACAGCTGCCTCACCCACTGACCCAGGGAACATTAGTGAGAGCGATATAATTTGGTAAATGAGGGCCTGACTGTGCACTGTAAGCTTGGGCTGTTATTTGGTCCTGGTGTGAGCAAGGGATACCCACTCATGCACTGAGATTACCCTTAAACAAATTTCTAGGATCTTTGGGCTGCAAATTAAACACTTTTCTTCCGTGTTATTTTGTGTTTATCCTAATGCAACCTTACATGTCTATTTTACATAGTAAAAGCAGTGGTTCTCCTGATCCTGTGAGAATCCGTGTGGGTTGATGTTAAAATGGCAAGCGTGGAGTGGAGTGGAGTAAAAGTGCAGTCGAGGTTTTGGGATTAAATGCTGACTTTGAGAACACACTGAAAACCATCCTGTGTTGTGGGCAAAAATGATGAAGTGGATATTTGCAAACACATCAGCTCTCGGGGAGCCAAGTGGCTGGGGGTGAAGGCCCTCTCCTCTGCACCCCTGCAGAATGCTGGCCTTGCACATGTGTGGATCAGCCTGACTCCACCCGGGGACCTGCATGTGCTGCTGCACCAGCCCTGAGCACGGTGCTGCTGCTGCCCATTCCCTAAAATAACAGCCCGTGCATGGGAAGACCACAAAAGCCCAACTCCTTCCCCGCCACAAGGCAGAAACAGAGCCTCTTCCATCACAGGAAAGGAGAGAACATCCTGACAAATGCCTGCGTTTTGGACGGGTGACAAAGCTGTCATGGGAAAGAGGCGGCAGCTCCCTTCGGAGACGGGAGGTGGGGAGCGGGATCAGGAAACTTCTGAGCTCTTCTGGCAGCCCAGGTCTGGCGCCGGGCCACCAATCCCCCACTCCTCGCGCTTAAACACAAGCAGATTGACACCGAATGCTCGGTGGCTGCTCCAGGGTTCCTATGGAACAAATTTGGATATTCGGAGACCTGAGCCTGTTGGAGAGGTTGCACAACCCATATTCACCTCCATAATTAGCACAGCCCGGTACCCTGTGGGTTGTTTCTGCACAGACTGAGTCCCAGCTCAGCCTGGAAAGCCACTTCTCCCACCAGCTCCCAGAAGGTCCCTGTAACAGCCTGGAGAAATGCCTCGGGGGCACGCTGCAACACCTACTTACGGCTGCTGGGCTGGCCCTGCGGCATCCTCCTCGGCTTCCTCGCACACATCATTCCCCATCCTTTATATAGAGATCAGATGGGAAAGGGGCTCTGTGTGTGTACGCAGGGTTGGGAGGAAATTAAACTGGAACCGGCACAAAGATCTTTGAAAGCACCGTGTTGCGTGCCCCGCTCTTGGGTTCTGTAAATCACGACCTGCCAGATGCTAACCTGATACAGTCCCCACGTGCACCTCCCTGCTCCAGGAGCCTCATTCCATGGGGAAACCATCAACTTCCAGCGTTCCCAGGTAATTTGTACATTTGAGTTTCACTCTCTGTAAAAAGATTGTCAGGATTTCATCTTATTTAAATTATCCTCTCCTTGGAGCTCCACTGGGTGCCTGGCCTCATGCCTGCTTTTAGGAGTCTCAATACCAAATGCAATCAGGGGAGAGAGGCAAGTACCTTCAGAGAGAAAACGAGAGCACCCAAATCTGTCGCCTGTAAGGAGGTACGTGCTGCTCACAGCTTGCAGAAGCAGTAATTTATATTAAATATATATATTTTACCCTGGCTTATTGATTAAAAACCAAAATGTTTCTCTTAATTTCTCAATTTTTTAGTATATTCTTTAATGGTGCAGTTTGATTTATGATGTTAACGGCATTCCTGTGCAAACAGTGGATTTTCAGTTTTTAAATATGCATATGAAAATGTTCTAAGAAGAAATATTTTCCTAAATGTTAACACTACCAAAGTCACCATTACCAGAAAGTAATGAACTTCATATGCAGGATCTCATAGCTATTTTGCTCGATAATTTTTAAAACTTTGGCACATTCCCACTGCTACCAGCCTGATATGCCACTGTCTCCTTCCACTATTTGACCATGGAAGTCAAGTTTTGGTGGTGTAAACCTGGAGCAACACAGCGACGAGTCAGGCCCTAACACAAAGAGTACACTGTATACGTTTTTTATTGTATAATTTATTGTTTTTTCCACTGAGCTGGCTATATTGTTTTATCCATTTGCGTGACAGGATGTCTAGGAAACAGCTGAAAGAATTATTTGCAGTGAATTTAAAACACACTGTGTTGGAGAGACGCAGACACAAAAATCTTTGTTAAGCAAATAACAGGGTGCTACTTGTGTGTCAGGTTGGGAAACTTAACTCCTTCATTTCGTAACCTGCAGGTATGATAGGCACAACAGCTCTGCCTCCTCTGCTGCCTGTGCTCACATCCCTGACCAAGCTTTTCCTATGTCAAACCCACTTACCCAAGTTTTCCCAGGACAACAGTGGAGAAAGAGCAGACCAGCAGCCTTCCCACCCCAGAAATGTTGGAGCTGTCTTCTCCAGCTGCATCCGTCTCTCTCCACTGATGAAAAACACTCCCACGTGGCTTGTTGTGACTAAACACCTAACTGACAAAACCAAAGGATTTCCCTTTCAGACCTGGAGGATAAATTTCATTAAATTAAAGAAAACAATCTGGTAAGAGTGAAACCACAAATATCATCGTTGAGAAAACAAGAAGAAATGAGCCCTAAGCCTGCAAGAAGGCAGGAGTTTCAGAGGTGGGCTCCCAAAGCCTGATGTCAGGACTACAGATGCGACAGTTCAGTGCAAGCAGGGGGTATAAATAATTTGATTTTTCATCTGTTGCTGCACACGTGCATCAAATGATTCCCTAAGGGTTGGCTGAAGGATTGAGTGGCCTTTCCTTCAAGCCGAGGTTGGAAAAGCTAAGGTCACCGAGTCCAACCACTAATCCAGCACTGCCAACCCCACCACTAAACCATATCCCTAAACATCACATCCACAATCTTTTATATCCCTTCAGGACTGGTCACTTGACCACTGCCCTGGCAGCCTGTTCCAACGTCCAACAACTCCTTCTGTTAGGAAATTTTCCCTCATTCCAATCTAAATCTCCCCTGTGTAACTTGGGGCTGTTTCCTCTTGTCCTGTCCCTTGTTCCATGGGAGCAGAGCCCAATTCCCTCCTGCCGGGGAGTTGTGGAGAGTGAGAAGGTCCCCCCTGAGCCTCCTTTTCTCCAGGCTGAGCCCCCCTCAGCTTGTACCCAAGTGTCCTGGTCTGGGACACAAAGAAGAAGATCCCACCTGAGCTCACTATGACTGCACAGCACCCAAACTCTGTGCACCAAAGGGATCCCCTCCAGCAGTGTCTATTTGGTGGGTGGTGAACACATGCACATATTGGAAGTGCAGGAATAGAGCCATAAATCCAGGGTTGCAGTCTCAACTTGTCTCTAAGAAAGTTTCTCCACAGTTAATGCTTAATCAAATTTTCTTTAATCACTGCAAGTTATTGGCCGGTGATTTTATTTACCATCGATGTCCATTCTGATCTTTTTAAAATTGAGATCTCTATTTGCGTCACTGAAAAAAAATTCAACAATGTTGCTTAAGACTTCAATAATCCTTAGGCTTGTTTCCTTTTAACCCAGAAAAGGAAGTTTTTGAAACAGTAGCACTGGCATTTGCAAAATCCAGGGTTTGCTATCCACTGACTAATTAATCCTCACACATTATTGCTATTTCATGGAAGAGGAAACTGAAACATAGGCAAGTCCCAAATCCCTGAGCAGGTCAGAGGCAAAACTGGGACTGAACTTCTTCAAACCTGATTTCTCACAGGGTGGTGAGGCCCTGGCACAGGTTGCCCCATCTCTGGAACTGTTCAAGGCCGGGTTGGATGGGGGTTGGAGCAAGCTGGTCTAGTGGAAAGCGTCCCTTCCCATGTCAGGGGGTGGAACGGGGTGGTCTTTAAGGTCCCTTCCAACCCAAACCATTCTGCGATTTCTCCACTAGACGTAGGCTCCACATCTAACTTTACCAAAGACATTTACATTTTGTATCAGCCTCGAGCAGACTTTATATAGTGTAAGAAAAGTCATCCTCACAGCTACTTCATTTCCTCCAGCTATTCATAGCAGCCCTGCAAAAAGTCAACAGTGTATTACACAACAGCGTAGGTTTAGCGGCGAGAATTTTAACAAGCCGGGCAGTCAATATACATTGCAAGAAAAACATATGCCAGACTCTGAACTATGGAAATCACAGGAGCCAACGGAGCTGTCTTGTGTTACGCTAGCCAGGAATCTAACTCAATAGCTGGTGCAAATATATACTAAATAAAACCCGGCTTTATAAATAGCATCTCTCTCCACTGGCACATACCCACCGGCACTCGGTCACTGAAAGAGAACTGAAAGCATACTCTTGGCATTGTCTTGAAAAAACATGTCTGCCCAGAAAAATGGGATCCAAATACATCCCTTTCCTAGGGCAGGCAGTTGTGCACAATGTATTAGAGAAGTTCTCTGTGGTTTTTTTTTTTATGACTCACAGTGTGAACCTGAAGATGCCACTGGGGGTACCTGCTCTAGAAATGCAATTAAACTGGCTATAGCAGTTAGGGGACTGAGGTAATTCCCTACAAGTTCTTGTCCAAAATCCTATCTCCAGTCCATGTGTTGCCTTTAGGCTCCTCTTTGGAACAGGGATACCACTGTTGCTGTGATAGAGAGACCAAAGCTTTGAAGTGCATGCTTCACATGGTCCTAGACCTTAAAGCAGGTCAACATTTCGCCATCCTTGGCTTCCAAAACATCTTATTCCCTCCAAAGGAAATTAGAAAGTTCACTCTTCCAAGGTTCCTAATACTCCCTTTACTAACTTGCAGTGATTTAGGAGATTACTTACACAAGTCATATCTAATGTTTAGATGGGGAACGTCCCAGATTCCCCTTGGGGACTGGAGCAACCCAGTTTTTAAAACAACTCTTCCAGACCATAAACAAGTTCAGATACAGATAACTAATGTCTACTACCAGTTTTCCTAACTTCCACAAGCTCTGAACCACATATTTTAATGTTTAGAGTTTATGTCCTACCAGAAGAGATGTGGTTGTAAGATCCACCATACTCCAAAGAGGTGGAGGGAAATATACATATATAAAAGAAAATAGTTAACAACCAGAAGCCATTTCAGCTTCTTTCCCCTGTTCTGTCACCCCTCTTCTTCTCAGAAAGACAACTTGTTCCATACAACCATCAGAGAAAACAAAGCCTTATTTCCTGACAATTCGCATCGCATGTCTTCATTCCTCCCAGGACAACATCCTGCACTTCTCCCCCAACTCCTTTATGATTCATCTTCCCCTTCCCTGCGATTCCTCCCTTCCCGACCTCTGGCCCTCACATCTGGAAGAGCGAGAGGCAGCTTGCGTGTGGCTGCTTCCAAGCTCTGCATCTGCTGACTGACGCGACAGACAAAGGTGAGGCTCACCCTGCCGACATTCCTCCTGGGAGGATGTGGATGGGGGTGCCTCTTCCCTGCTCAGCCACCATTTTCATAAAAGAAGAAAAAAAAAGTAGGAACTCGGTGTCTTTGAGAGCTTTTATCTGTCTGTCATACTGGAATGAAATTAGCCAAAGGGATAAATGTTCTGTGAGCATTACCTACGGGCAGAGGGGAGGCTGCAGCAGAAACCAAGCTGAAATAAGAAAGAACTGAGAGGCACAGCTCGGGAAACCACTTCTTCTTCACAAATTCTCCCAGTCTCCAAATGACTGACTGGAGTGAGACCCTAGGTCTGAATTTAGTAGCACACCCTGTCCCTGGTGCCCACTGGTGCCACTTCTTTGAACAAATGGGGAAGCACAGGAGTTGTTCTCTGCAAACCCCTTGGAGGATGCTTCCCTGCCCCAGGAACTGCTGGAATTCGTGTTCATGGCTTAGGGAAAGGGCTGCACCTCAGAGCTTAGAAACCAAGGTAAAGGGAGCTGCATTCACCCCAGGTACAGAACAGCTTGTGTTGGTCTTCCACACATCGGCAACTTCAAAATGGCATTCAGTGGCAACCTGACAAGGTTGTGTTTCAACAGGAATACGTTATCTCTTTTTCCAAGGCTGGGCAGGCCACTTCTAACAGACAATCCAACAGGCCCTGACAAGTGATTAAACAAGTTAAGGTTGGGGGGGATTTTTATTTTTTTTTCCTTTTCTGTTCCAACACTTAAAGCCTGACTCTGGAGTCAGTTGAAGCAAAGACCTTGTTCCAGCAGTGCTGATAAGGACAATGCACCCTCACAGGTGGAGCTTGCAGGCACGGAGCTGGATGGGCAGGCAGATACCACTGCAGAGGCAATGGCTTCGCCTGCACCGATGCCAGCAGCACGTTCCTGCTGGAGGAAGAGGATCAGTGTGGAAGGAGCCTTTGCCACGCAGTGGGCCGAGGATGGTTTATGGGGATGGCAGAATGGATGTGGTTAAAATTTTAATCAGGATGACATGTGTTGTTGACATATGGCAACGCACCACCATCTGGATTCAGAAACAGACCTGGGTTTTCAAGCTGTTGCTGGCCAAAGCCAAGAACATTGCTGAGGTGCTAGGTCAGACTGGCTGGGAAGGGTTCTGCCAGCAATCCCTCTTGACACAGTATTGCTTTCATTAAAGCAGCCTGCCTGCCTACCCATCTGAGGTGAAAGAGGGAGAAAGTCCGTGAAAGGTGGGGGAAACAGCAAGAGAAAAGGAGTTGAGCTAATGGACCCACTTTCTGCCCTGCTTGGGGCTCTGCAGCGTGCTCAGGTCACTCCACTGCCGCCGCTCGTTTTGTGGTCTTGTAGGGTAAGCAAAAGTCCCTGCTCCCGGTGGGAGCCCTGCCGTTCCTGAGGAGTTCCTGCCTGCCTCCCAGCAGCAGGAATCCAGCACAAGAACAAAGCACCTGAGGTTCAACTGCTTAACCATTTCATCTCCCCTGCAAGCCAAGCGTGGGCTGAGTTACCTTCAGCCAAAGGGGGAAGGAAAGAAGGGAGGGAGGGAAATGTGAGCCACGTTTCTGTGGACTGATCTAACAAAGTAACAAAAGAAAACGAAAAAGAAAATTCCAGGACAACTCTTAAAGGCTTAAAATGTCCAAGCAGCTAACATTTTATCCTAGCAGAATTCCTCTGGGATTAGCCTGGCTTTCCAGGCATAATAAAGTGTTTCACAGTTCCTTTATTTTACCCATCCCATTTCTCTTTTTTATTTGCATAACACTCTCATCAATTAGTGCGTCTCTGTTTGCTCTCAAACAAATCCAGCGCTCATGGCTAAAACTACAGCGCAGGAGAGACACCCAATAAACTCCTGCACGTCCCGAGCCGTTGCCTCATTCCCGTCGGATACGCCGCTCCTTTGGAAGGGTTCGCCTCTCAGCTCCGCTGACCTGAATGCGGGGGGGGAAAGGAGGGGGGGGCTCAGCATCTCTGAAATTTGGCTCCAAATCATTATGTTGCCATGGAACGTGCCTTAGCCTAACAAAAGCCAGGGACTGGGATACACCGAGCAGCGCTGCACTCACTGCATAACGACTTAGTCCCCGGACGCACCAAGGGAGCAACTCGGAGCCAGCTTGAGATCAACGGCAGAAATTCCTCTTTCCTTCACTGAAGCCAGGCTTTCATCCTCTGTCTTCAAAGGGATTACCTATAAAATTCTCGGCTACGAGGCTTGTGTCATTTCAGTCTAACTCCAGAGAAAGAGTGAAAAATGAAATTCTAGAATTCTCCTGTGTGTCTTAATAAGACACCGTTCCCCAAATGCTGCTCCCTGAGAAGAAACTGAGATGGCACCACACATCCACCTTTCCTTTGTTTTTGCTTCATGTCTGAAAACTCCAAACTTCAGGGCAAAGGAGGATGAATTTATGATATGGGAGGCATCTAAGTGCAAGCCCTTAAGAACAGCAATGTATTTAACAGCTAACATATGTGCATATTCCTCCTTTTGCAATGCAAGAACACAGCTACATTTTAAAGTTTGGCTAAGCAGGAGTATATAGGACAGATCCCACACTGCTCTTTTTATTATAAATTTAAATATGAATGGGAATTACACCACATTTTGTTCTACTTCAAGTTCATTTTTTGGAAAGCCACAAACAAGCTGGAGATTAACATCAGTCATCCCAGACTTCAGACAACACTGCTACAAGCTGGGAAGTATAGATATTAAAATTTATGTTCACCAGTTGCAAAACTATTAGCTAGTTTGGAATGCACATACATATTTTGTGCATATAACACCCTAAAAAGCCATAATGTTAGGTTCTGCATGTCAATATAAAATTTGCAATGACTCCCTTTTAGATGTTAATTCCAGGGAAATAGTTAGTCCTAGAGCCTGGAGAACGCAATATTAAAAGAAGTATTTTATTTCCCAATCTATATAAAGAAGGGAACCGTTCCCTTGAAAAATGTCCCCTTGATATGTTTCGTAAATAGGTTAATACAATTTGAAATTAAACTTGATTCTGCAGCATGATAATATAATATCAGAAATGCATTCCAGAGGAAAAGCTGGCATTAATCATCGATTCCAGAACACAGTTCCTATTTCACCGTGAAGCAGCAATGCCCACAGAACGCTACACAGGCCACACAGACAGGAAAGATGCCCAACACCCCAAAGAGGTGCTGCCAATGGCTTAACTGAGCCCTGCTCGTGCCCTTAACCGTGGGCTGTGAGAGCCGTGCCATCGACTCCCATCGCAGCGCTGGAGCCGAGCCGTGCAAGGAAGGCTCAGGAATTCTCTGGCCGTGCACACTCAGAGTATGAAAATAAACAAAGCATTTTCAAAGGCTCACAGAAAAAAAAATGCAGATGAGTTAAAAGGCGGCCGGGTTTTTTAAAAAAAACCTCCATATCCTGACCTTGCACTCTCTCGGATTTTGTTGAAAGCTGGGGAGGGAGAACACGTCTTGGGAAATTTAGATTGTGGTTCTCTAATGGCTTTTTCATGATCACGGGTTTACTCCAAAGTTGTGTTTTCCTTCTATTATTTTACAAACTTAAAAATATCAAAGAAAACACAACTGGATGCATTATTTACTCAGCCACCAGCCTTTAAATATCACTTACTGAGGCACAGTCACCTCACCTTTCTCCTCAGACATCCACACCCCCACTTATCCACTTTCCTCCATTTTAACCTTGTGTCAATGTTTTCTCTCTTCTTTTCCCTTTCTCTCTTTCTCTCTGCTTCCCTCTCATTCTTTCTACAGTTATTACTTAACCTTCAGGTACCCACTTAAGCAACCCACCAAATAGCAGTAATGAGCACGCAGAGTCAATAGTGTGGTACGTAATCACCTTGCCTACTGTGTTAATGTCAGTTATCTTTTGCTAATGTACATGACAGGCTTTATCTTTGCAGAGTGGCAAGAGTGAATTGCTGTTTGTTTGGGATCAGCTATTGTTACTGCACCTGGGCTCTTTTTTTTTTTTCCCCCCCAATTCTTAAAGCGTTTTTTGAGTGGAAAAGAACATATTAACACATTAAAAAAAACCCAAGCCCAAGAGAGAAGCAATATAAGATTCTTCTATCACATCCATGCAAGCTCATCTCTGAAGATGATGGAGTTGCACTGGTCCAATGACATATCCCCACTGTTTTTAACTGGCTTTAACTGTGCCATATTATTGCCTGACACTACCCAGAGACGGGGCACACCCGCAGCCCCGGGTTTCCCTATAGCTTGGGGGGATTTACCCCTTCTTTATTCTTTTTTTTTACTGGTTTGAGTGTTAGTTTGTTTGGGTGTTTAACAGCTTTCTTATTTCTTTAAGGCACCGAAACCCAGTTCTTCCCTGGGGAAGAGCACACCGCACAGATGGATGTGCTGCAAAGCTGGACACCGGACAGAGGATCCATTGCAAAGCTGGATGGTCCCTGAACCCTTTGTGCCAAAATGGTAACCCAAGGCAAGTCAGGGCTCTGGGTGTAAAGCTCATGTAATTTGTATTAACTTCTAAAGCGCTCCTGGCTGTGAAGCTCCGTCTCCGGAGCAGAGTCCCAGGTATTTCCCTGCCAGCTGGGAAAAGGGTTTGCTCTGAAAAGCCAACAGTGGGGCAGCAGCTGAGCCTCTGCAGCGCTGCAGGTATCTGTGGGGCTGGAGTGGTTCCCTCATAACTCTCATCTGCATAAACCCATTCCCAGAAATGTTCTCTTTGCACTGCAGTTCACTTCTGTAATACCACAGGTACATCCAGCCAGCTCCACGGGGAGAAACAATCCAAACACACCGAGGGGAGAACAACTTCTTTTACATCTCTGAATCCTCTGATAATATTTGTTTTGAAGGTCTCCTCTTCCCTCTCTCACAGACAAACAGGGAAAGAGAAAGAGAAAGGAGCATGTGGCTACATGCACACGGAGAAACATGCATTCAACACGATGGCAAAGCCTTATCTGGCCTTAAAAAACCGGCAGAAGGGTTGACTTCTTTATAGCATCAGACCATTAAAGCTACAAAACCTCAATTAAAAAACTGCCAGAAGATTTTTTTACTTTGTTCCAGAAGGATATAAAACCAGTTATGAGAGAAAAAAATCTGCTTTTACCATGGAAAGTCCAAACCATAATTACAGCCACACTTAATATTATTGCACACCAAGATGATTCTAACTCCCATATCATTATTTTTTATTTACTATTTGTTTTGCATTTTCTATTCTGTACTTGATAAGGCATTAAAAAACCAAATTAAATAATATAACATATCATTAATATGGTTTGTTTTACCCAAGGCCAGGAACACACCAAACCAGCTTGTTTACCTTGGTTTATTCTTGCCTGGAAGCAATTCAGAGCAGGGACAATAGGGAGGAGTGGTGCATGCACAACTGGGACTCAACCCAAACCAGCACCTTTGGTGGTTACTTGCATCCCTCATGTTAAAATCTAGCAACCATATTCCTCAAAATTCCTCAAATCCTTTTGGCAGGCTTTTTTAATAAACTAACAAGGAGACATAGGCCCTTCATTTCTCTTTGGCAGATCAAATCTGAGATATGGCACGAGAAACGTGTATTTGCCCTCTTCAGACAGATTTTAAGATGCAATCCCAGCAAAGTCTCTGGTTTAGATCTTGGTGATAATCTACCACAGCAGTATCTGTCTTAGGAATACACAGGGTTGATAAGACGGATAAATCCAACAGGAGCACTAAGAGGACAGTAATCGGCCTAAGCTCCAATGGATTTTGATCCGTTTGGGAGGAAATCTCTGTGACATGTAGAGGGTAGGAAGAAAAGAGGGTAAAAAAGGTTTATGGCCATTATTTTGTGCTCTGGGATGATGAAGTCTCAGGGCAGAGGAAGGTTGTTTCCCATTCTTTGCAAGCATGTCTACCAACTCTCAGTGAGGAATGGGAGCCAAGTCCTGGCACTGTCCACTCGAGAGCATGTCCTCCCACCAGGAATGCTCTTCCCACCTGGTCTCCCTATCAGCAGGACCAGGAGGCCTGATCGAATGGGCGACGTCTTTGCTCATCACAGGGAGATGGAACTGGATGATCTCTAAGGTCCCTTCCAACCCAAACCATTCTATGATTTTACAAATCCTGAAACCAGAAAGTTCTCAATCCGTGTGGGCACATGGCACTTCCCTGACACGATGGGCATCCTCGTCCTGGCCACCTTCCAGCTCTTGTAATTACATGCTGCCGACCCAACGACCCCTCTCAGTTTCCATAGGCTGTGTTAGTTTTCACTTCCTATTGTGTTGCTTTGCACTTTCCAGGAGTTGCCATGTGCAGCCCCAGAGACACCTGCATTTTGCAGATGAAGCTATGGAATGCCATAGCTTCTCAGGGAAGCTTAATTAATTTATTACTGCAAAGTTGGGTGGATGCTAGGAGGTGCTACTATAGTAAAGACAAACCCAGGCGATGGGGGTTATTTGAGGAGGAAAACCAGTATTTCACACAGGTTCTCCTTCTTTCGGAGACGGACAATGAAAAAAAAAAAAAAAGTCTTTTCTAGGAAGGTTTTTTCTGCACTGATTCCAACCCCTCCAATGGCCCCAGTTCAGCAGCACGCAGTGCTGGGTGCTGCCTTTAACATGTGTGTTTGTTTATCAAGGAATTAAAGGAGAAAGAAGGATGCATGAGACATGTTGGGATCTGCTGCAGGGAAGACAGGGTTAAAACAGCCCTGAGCACTATGGAGCATGTTTGAAGGAAGTCTCACAAAAGTAATTTTAACTCCCTCTGTCTCGCTCCCTCCCTCCCTCCCTTACTCTCTCCTCCCCTTCGTCTTCTTGGTTGTACATTATTCCTCATTCTTTACATTGTGGTTATATTTATTCCATGTTCCATTGAAGCCGTATATTAAAAGTGCCAGTTCTGAGCTTCTGCTGTACAAGGGGAAAGAAAGGAAGGAAAAAAAAAGAAAGAAAGGGGAAAAAAAAAGTGCTGGTATTCAGTTCCTGTGAGCTCTTGCTCACTTTGAGCCCTGTTCCTATTACACAATAATGTGTTATTTTGTTGAATTTTGGCATCCATCTAGCTCATCTGGTCAGGAGCCAAAAAATTAGAGTGTGTCAGTCCACCAGTTCCTCTGCAGAGACGCGCTCCCCTCGCCCAGCGCGTGCTCCGCGCTCCTGGCCCGGGGCCAGCAAGGGAAATCCATTTTACATACAGAACGCACAGAGCTCCAGCGCTCCGAGACTTTTTACCTACTAAAATAACTTTATGGACAAATGCCAGCCTGCGAGGCACATGCGGCAGGGAGCGTTTGGCACCAAAAACACAGTGGAGCGCTCAGCGGAGGCACCGAAGTTTTCCAGAAATGAGGAAATGGCTGTCGGTGCCGTCGTGGCACCTCACGTGACTTGGCACCGCCCNCGCTGAAGTTTTTATAAACCTTTACAGATTTGAGTAGAAACAGATTTCTCACAACTTGCTCCGCGTCTCAATTTCACAGCTCAGCATACACTCAGGCACTGTCAAAAGCTTGACAGCGTTCCAGGGAAAATATTAACTGTAAACTTTCCAACAGGAATTGAAGGCACACACGGCTCCCGTCAGGATGGCCCCTCCACCAAGAGCAGGGAAGGCAATGTTTTCACAGGTTTCCAGAGCTCACGCCACCGCCAAACCCGCCGCGACCCCCAAGATGGTCCCGCTTCACCGCATCGCGGGCGCAATTAAGAGGATCGCCCTCCATGCGCCTTGCACTCGCAGGCCGGACCCATTGAACACTGCATGCTCTGATGTATAAATATTTGCCTCTGGCTAAAGTTCAAGCAGCCCTCTGTGGCTGCCAGACACAACAGAACACCAACATCCAAGGGAAAGTGTTTACTGCAGCACTGGCCAACGCAGCGACTGCCAGCGATCGAGCCGCTCGCCTCGGCCCGGCCCGCGGGCGCTTATCGCCGAGGACCTGGCTGTCGGCCACGCCGCGCCTGCTGCCCTGCCCAGGAAATGGTTAATTTATTAAATGCGCCAGTTCGACCTCATCTGCACTGACGGCCTGGCATGAGGGTCCCTGGCGTGAGGGAACACGGCCTCTGCACAGCCTCAAAGCGTTAACCCTTCGTTAAGTGAAGGTCCATAAGGCCGTTGAGTGGTTTAGACACTTTCTGCCCAACCCATTTCCGAAGTTGAATTGTTCTCCTGGACTGGGACACACACAAAAAAGCTCCCGAAAGCTACTCCTGTGCACAGCCAATGGCCTGTGCGTGCTGGGGACAGAAATGGATGGATTTTGAAAGGTACAGCAGTTGTTGGTGATGCAATGCTGCTTAACGGACTCAAAAATAAATTTTCTCACTTCTCTCCCACCCTCCAAACCAAACACAGTTTAGAATCTTCACCAAGTAAGGGGTGCAAACTCCAGCTAATTCAACTCACGAATCAGCTGCTTCAATGTTCATAAAACCACTCTGGAAAGGTAAAGAAAAGAGGGGGAAAAAAAATAAACCAGGGGAACCCTGCAGGAGGCCTGGCTGTGATCAGGGCTGTTGTCATTGCGGTCATCCTTGAAATGGCCTCCCAGTACACCAGTAATTGCAGCGTTAAAATGCAGTAAAGGAACATGCCAAGACCCTGCACATCTGACTTGTTCATACTGTAAATCAAGTAGACTTTCTTATGAACAAACAGGAAAAACTGTATTTCAGGAAAATGTCTCGAAGAAAGAGAGTGGAGTTACTAAGGAAGGAAGAGATGAATAA
The DNA here is from genome assembly GCA_013390105.1 of Tichodroma muraria. Lineage (NCBI taxonomy): Eukaryota > Metazoa > Chordata > Aves > Passeriformes > Sittidae > Tichodroma > Tichodroma muraria. The sequence goes on from WAAG01030446.1 coordinate 138,453, forward strand.
AAAGCAAGCAAGACTTCAAATTACAATTTAACTAAAATGTTAGAAGTTTTACAAATCATTACTCCTGTGTTGCCTTTAATGTATGCATTTAAACAACTGAAATACTTGACTTCTGTCAGCGTCTATCTACTAAAGCAGATGTTTTGTAGCAAGTTTCACGCTTTGCAGCAGCTCTAGACCATACAAACATCGTCACTCCTTATTACTTTCTTAGTCTAGATTTAAAAAGTTGAAAATTCACAGTAAACCTCCACAAATAATCTATCAACTAATCCCACTTCCTACTCCCTTCTCTTATTAAATACGAGGGAGTTAATAGAGAAAGCTTAACGAAGATTTGAAATCTAGAGTTATACAGAAAATGCCTCACGAAAGTTTCTTGTTTAATGTGAGTCTTAACACCTCTGCCCTGGCTGTCCAGCCCGGGGCAGCCCGCGAGCAGCGGGTGATGTCAGCGCCGTCGATCTCCTTTAGACCTAAGAAGCCCAGCACTAATAGTATCAGGACGGGCTTCCAGGAGGCCCAAGCGAATCATGTGAAAGAGGATCACAGAGGAATGTTCTGTTCCCACTGTGAACAAGACAGAATTAACTCTGAGATGCTTCCTTCTGCTGCCCCGTTTGGCCGAAAGGTCAGAACGATTAGCTCTCATATACTGGGAACCCACCGTCAAAACAAAACGTGGGCTAAACCTTCATCTGTTTTAAACAGAAGGGGACATGCTTAGGAAGGATCATTTCAGATGCATTTAAGGTTATGATTTTTCATTCTGCCTTGCAACAACAGCTGCCTGTTAACTTTTTGTTCTTTCCAGAAGACTCAAGGAAGGTTTTTTTGAAGCCGAATTACCTTTTTCTGCTCAATATAAAGAAAGAAATAATGTGGACAGAAGAAGGCAAGCCTGATGTTTAAGTCATTCTGCATTTAAACAACTCCACTACACTGGCAAGCTTAATTCATTATAACAATTATTCTATCAGGCAGACTTCTGTGGAAATATATACATTGTTTACCACAGTGAGGATTCCTTTACCAGTCATGTCTTTGAAGTCCAAAGATTAAAAAGCAGATACACAAAAAACATTAAAATTGCCCAAATGCTTTGATACAGTGTTTGTCTACATTATGCTGAAGAAAAGGTACTTACCAGGTCTTAATTGACTATATATTTAAGAATGATCATAGCAACATATTCAGCCTATTACCAGTGGGTATGAAATGTTACACCCAATAAATGTTGTGTGACACGTACCTAATGGGTAGTCTATCATGTTCAAAGAGTATAAAACAAACACAGGAAAAATTTCATCCAATTGTATCTTTTTCATTGAGCATCAATGTAAATACAGACTGAAGCAATCAAAATGCTAGAAATATAAATATTCCTTTTAAAGCCACTGAATCCATCACTTTACTAGGAAAGGCTTAGCTATGTTATTTGCAATTCCCTCATTGCACAACAATGTACATTACTGTCTGTAAGCTCTAATTTGGCATGGCGCATCATTAATGACCTGAATGGTGGCTGTTTCACACATACATATTTAATTACAACAGCTGAACAAATTACATATTTATGCTTTATAAAGGGGATTGCCAGTCTAATTCATTTGCTATGCATGCAGGTACAGGGCTCCATCTGCAACAGCATCTGCACAACAAGAGCTAACAATTATCCATTGTAAGTGAGTGAGTGTATCTGGTGAAACCTGTAAGAGATGCAATCGTATTAACCACTTCACTGCCTACAAACCAGTATTTTCTCAATGGACCACAATATTTTAAATAATTTATCAACAATAATACTACTTTGCATTTTCACAACATCCCTCATCTGAACATCTCTGAGCACTTTATATGCTATAAAAAATTAAGCCTTAAACACTCCTGTGAGGAAAGTAGTTCTTATCCCAACAGCATATATGGGGAAAGGAAGGCACCTAACCCTGAGGGGCTGGTTCTTCAAAAGGCACAAAAGGTTCCAGTGGACTTGTGCTGATTTACATTATTTTAACCTATGAACTTGCCCAATGTGAAAGGTGAGCAAAAAATCAGCAGCAAAGAGAGGCAGATCTCCGTAAAATTAATACAGTAGTTTAAGCCTTAAGAAGACTTGGCTTCCATGGGCTTTTGATCAAGCTTAAAATTATTATCCACAACCTACCGTCCTTAATTGTACAAAAACTCTTACTGAATTATCTAACTAGCCCTCCAGAACATGAATAATGATTTCTAAAAATTCTCAGAGAAATGGCAAGAGATCAGAATACTGGAAAAATTAGAAATGCGATATAAATCTTCCAGAAAGAAGAGTAATCCTGGCACTAACGGTCCAAACTAATGTTTACAGAGTAAAAAATTAACAGAACAAAATCGAAGCACATAAGGGAGACAACTGAGCTGCCTGAACCAATTAGAATTACTGTTTTAGTGCGGATATTTTTTGACAAACCAGATATATCTATGGTGTATATCAAGTAGGATGACAGTATTAATAGAACAATAGAAGTTGTATATTTAGATTTTGGCAAAGTACTTAGCGCAAACTCTCATAAAATTCTGCATCCGCAGCATTATTTTGACTTGGTTCTGAAGTTATTGTACGGATTGAAAACTTACTGGAATGGATGAAAATTATGAATAATCCCCTTCTGGGCTGAACCTACTCATTTAGTGATGTATTATGGGGAAAGGAGGCAGCCAGGAAGAGAACCCCATCTTATTTAAAATCCTTCTTAGAAGAAAAATAGGAAGGGAATGAAAATCGTGCATAGCCACGAACCACATGTTTGATATACCAGAAGAAAGGTGCTAGGAGTCTGAAAGCAGCCTGAGCAAAGAATAAATTTAGTTTCAGAAATCTAAAATGGCCAAACACCAGAAAACCAAATAATGACAGGGAGAGAAAAAATGAGGAAATAACATTTCAAAATAAGCATTACAGTGACAGCAAAGAAATGGTTTTACAAGAGCTGACCATGTTGCAGGGCAGCAGCAAAAGTCAGTGAAACTTCTGGCAGTCCAACATTTTTGAGAACTGGAAGGTTTTTCATTACTTGGGACATTCAGAAGTGAAGTAGATAATCAGAGCTCTATTGGACAGGCTATGCAAGATCAAACAAGCCCTTTCCATCTCTAATTTCTCTGGCTTTACAGGAATGTTAAAAAGCTTGAGAATGTTCACATAATAAATACAGAATAAATCCAAGGCACAGCGTAACTATAGGGTTATCAAAAATTATTTCAACTTCAACACCTGAAAGAGGAAGCATTAAGGAGCAAATGAATCAATAGTGAAGTTTCCGGTTATCATTTACAGGCTCTATTTAGAAATAAATAGGTCTAAATAGGCTACTTGGCATGGGGCAGCTGTAGGTCAACATTCTACATCAGACACTGTAATTTGCCATAAGTGCAGAGGTGCTCATTAATTACAGGGAAATCTGAAAGTATCCCTCAGGCCTATGGTGAGGCTGCCAAAGTGTGCAGTGAAGTGCAGGCTCCCTCCAGGAAGTTCTGGTGCTGCTGCTGCTTTAAAGCTGTGATTGGGCTGTGCTGTACAAAAGATCAGCTGTCCCAGGATGGATATCTCAATTGGAAAAGCTATTTTATCGAATTAACAGCTATGGTGTTCTCTGAGTGCACCAAGTGCCACAGCTGCTTCCATGTCAGCATCCAGCATCATCTGGATCTGCTGGCCCCACCGACTTCCCTCAAACACACATCTCTGGCTGTCCCTCAGGCAACAGAGCAAAAATACAGGACAGAGCATTAAAAAAAAAAAAAAAAAAAAAAAGAAAAGGAAAAAAAAATTTTAAAAAATCCCTTTTTAGGGCTGTGAATGGTGGAATAGGAATTCCAGACATCTCCTTCCCTCAGCAGGGCAGCTCTGACTTCCTCTTGGCCCAACCTGCCCGATATTTCTGGATCCTGGCACCAGAGTGACGGAGGGAACTCCTCACGGCGCCCAAGCCCTGGGCAAGCCAGTGAGTAAACTCTGAACATCTTCCCTGGCGCGCACAGCCGATTCCTCCCTGGTCCGTGCAGGAGCAGTGGAGCTGTTCAAAGGTTTAAACTGCTCCAAAAGGAACTAAAATACAGTTATTTTGAAAAGGGAGGGAGGCGCAATTGCTTAGTGGACACATGCCAGGCAACATCTCCGTAATTACATTTTGTTCTGTTGCAATGCCTGCTTTTCCTACACCCTTAATTAGGCAAGAAAAATCAGGAGAAAGATCATCCCCATTTCTCCACAGTTTCCTGGGTGAACATTACACAGGATCAACTCCTGTACCTAAATGCCCTGTCACAGTACCTCGAGTGACCTTGTCAACTCTGAAAGCTGGTCAACAATCCTCTTAATGCCGGGGAACACAAGCCACAGGTTTAACTCCGCTGACAGGGAAAGATGTGAGCAAGAAAATCAGATTCATTTCGTGTTTCTATTCCCTTACTCCCCTTTTAGACATCAAAGGGTCCAAAGCAACCCACCATTAAAGCTACACTTGAAAACAAGGCAGAGGGGGAAAAGAGAGTCTCAAAATGAGGTTGCTGCTACTTGGATCAGCTGGGAACGTGTGCAGGGCTGGCAGAGAGATACCAGGATAAGGCCAGCTCGACTGTACAGCAGCTGGGTGAGAATATGACAGAGCAAGAACGATCCTTAGTACAGCAAGTAGCTACCCCAAAGGAGAAAATCTTTTAAATAAGGATTTTGGTAGCCTGATCTTTATTTTTTAAGTTTTAACTTCTCCAGAGTAATCTCAATCAAAAAAGGTAAGTATATATGTTAGGTTTCACTTATTATTTAATGCTGCACACTCAAACCCAGAAGTTGATGACGCTTTAAAATAATTCTCCCTTTAAACAATATATAGCCAAAGTCCTTAGACCACTGCATCTAAGGTTTTTAAAGATGCCATTTTCTGCTCTGGAACCGCAGGAAAAGTATTCAACTTATAAGAGTAAATCTATTTTTATAATATATTTTCTGAGACTGTTTTTGTTTTCTTTTTCTTTTGTTTGTTTTGTTTCAGCCAGTTGGAGCGTTTATATGAAAAAGATGGGGTCAGTTTGCAAGTCTGTATAAAGCTGAACACTTCAACTCAAAAGCAAAGTGATGTTTTTTTCGCCCGTTATGGGACTGAACCATCATTATGCTTAAGTTGCTTCATTTGCATATCCGATTTTTCCATGCCTCACGCCATAATCACTTCTCTACGTAATGCTGCAATTTGCAACTGGAGAGATAATAACGATTTCATAAACAAGATTATAACTCCAGGTATTTAATAAAGCAACGGGAATGCAGGATTACAAAGGAACAACTAAGGTAGTGCACTGAAATTCCTCTGGAGGAATTAAAGCTGAACAAAAAACAAAACAAACAAAAAAAAAAAAACCAAAAAAAACAACCAACCAAAAACCCAATAATTGAAAACAGATTTTTGCAAATTTTCCAGCCTCGTTCTTTAGGCAACTATAACTCTTTAAACTGTCATTTGTAAAATTCCACTCGGATACTCCCCAGACTGCTGCAGCGGGCGCCTGTAACTTCAGTAGCTGCTCTCGTGACTGTGGGGCTGCTGCAGTTGTGTTCCTGCAATGCTCAGAGCCCAGAGCCTTGCTGAAATATTCATAAATACACACATATATCCCCTCGAATTTAAAAGCTAATAATGAATCGGGTTTTGCTGAATTGCCTGGAAATGTGCAGCTATCGAAGCATTCAGCATCCCGTTGTGTGCATGTAGAGCTGACAAATGTGTTAAGAGCACAGAGTTCAAATGTCAGACACTGATCCAGACTGGCTGAAGCCTGTTAGGTGCAATGAACTCTCCCCCCGAAGAAGTTTACTGTAAAGAGGCCAAGTCGTTCTCTTAAAATAGCCTGTGTTAGCTGGATCCAAGAATTACAGTCCCCTTGGCTAAAGGTGTACAGTTGGGATGACTTCTGCTCCCTCTTGTCAGACCTTTTTGAGCCCAGAACAGTCATGTCTCTCTTAAATTAAAAGAAACTGCTTACAGATCTAGAAATGTCCTGCCAAACAGGAACAGCCCTGAAAACAAGTCAATATGGGTCAGTCAATGCACTGTCCTGGGGAAGACACTAACTTCTGGCATTTGCCAAGCCCAGGCAGTTGAGAGATGAATCAAAGTGTTCCAGGACTCCAAATTGTCTTGGAACTTCAAATTTCATCACCACGCTTCATCTCCTGCCCAGGACAAAGCAGGGCTGAAGCCCAGCCCCAGCAGTTCGTGCTCTACTGGAGCAACGGGAGCTTCCAGGGAATTCTTTAAAGGAGCCAAACAACCACTCCAGAAAATTCAAGACGGGGAAAAAATCTAAAATGCCTCCCATTTCCCACCTGGCAGGCACAACTCACCTTAGGAAATACATGTTATGATTCCCAGTGGTATTTCCTAGCATAACAATTTATCTAAGAAACTCATTTGCAGGTAACATTCCTCCTGTGCAGCCTCTTAAAAGCAGCAAAAAGGGCCTCTTAGTAACTGCTTTGCTTTGTTTTGAAAACAATGAAGATGCACAGGATTGTTTTAGTCTGAATAGTTCGTAACTGTAAAATCTTACTCCAAAAATATATTTGCATTAACCTGCCTGTATTTGAGTCCTCCAGAACACACTTCCCCTTAGCTCATATATTTTTGGACTCTGCCACTTTCTGACTTTAGGA
>WAAG01030452.1:0-13241 GCA_013390105.1 Tichodroma muraria
GTCTTCCTCTTCAGTCCCTCCTTTCCGGAGTTCCTTTACATTGATGAGCTCCCCGAGTCTTTTCCTCTCCAGGCTGAAGTCCCAGCTTTCCCAGCCTCTCCTCACAGAGAAGAGGCATCAGTTCCCTAATCACATTTGAGGCCCTGTGCAGGACTTGCTCCACTATGTCCACATCTCTCTCATACTGGGAAGCACAGAAGTGAATCCAGCACTGCTGATGTGGCCTCACCAGTACAGATGGGAAGGGAAGGATCACCTCCCTTAACTTGCAGGCAACACTTCTCCTGATACAGGTCAGTCCCCATATTCATTTTGGTTCAAACTGTAGCTAAAGGTCTCTTGGTTCCTTGGGGCAACCATAAGGGCACAACAATTTTTCCAATAAAACAAGTTAAAACATTAACATTTTGCCTCCATGAAGAATGATGGAGGTCTTGGTGCTGGACCTACTCAAGTAACTTTTGGCTAATCATTCCCTCCTGAACTTGAATAAGATATAGTCCAATTATACCCTTTGGAAAATTATATGCCAGTGTGAAAATTTCTAACACTCCAGGATAATTGGAACTGTCTCCTGTGTATAAACTGTATCTAAATGGAGGAAGGGAGGAGTTATGAGAAAATGTAACTAACTCTCTAGTCTGGTGGCAAGATTAGTCTCTTGGGAAATGAGACATCTGGTTCCAATCCCTGCTCCCCTGAGTGTTTAATTTTGTATACAGAGCAGCACAGCAAATCTTATTTCTGAGTTATTTCTAGTCTGGCTATCAGAGCACTTTCTTCAGAGAGGGAAGGTGCACGTTCAAGTGTGCTTAGGCAAAAATAGTGAGTTGAATCTGAGTTTGCTACATGTAACATGACCGCCCTCATTACCAGGCTAATAATTTAGTACACTACCAAATCAGCTGCTTGTTTCTTTTCCTGTTCCATAATCTTTTATAATAAAAATTATCTATAAGGTTTATAAATAAATAAACAAATAGACAAAAAAAACCCCACAAACAAAAACTCCCAAAAAACACATACAAAAAATAAAAAAATACCTGACTCTAAGAGTTCTGCTTCAGATGAATATCATATTTGATAACTTTTTTCCAGTAGCATTTTTGAAATTTGACTTGTTCCACACTGGGAGGGTTTGATTTAATAAGAAATGTCATTTTATAGCTTTAGTATTTACCTATTCACCATGTTGAATCACCAGTAGACTTCTAAGAAAGGATGAAGAGAAGGGATCCTGCTCCCACCAGCCCATGTGACTGATACACACCTTACCCTGCAGCCCCTCTGTATCCCCTCTGCAGCCTTCGATTAAGGCTGAGTCTGTTGGTGTTGCGAGGTCAGACTAGGACCCAGATACCAAGGCCATCTGATAGCTTGACCTGTTTACACAGGTCATAGCAATGAAGAGGAGTTTTCTTCCAAAAATAATATAAAAAAAAAAGTTATGCCTAAAGTGTACATTATCATATCAGATCAAATATTTAGGGTAAATGCTTGAGCCTAATATTGCACGAAGTATGAGATATAAAAATAATGCACCAGGGCACTTGATATCATTTAAAATAAAAAAAAAAAAAAAAGCAATATGAACTGACCAGAACCAGATACGTCAACAGAAACAATTTTGAAAAGACTGGTATATAAAACACAGCATCATTTGTGAATGAATAATATATGTATGTAAATAATAGAATTACATGATAATGTATTTTATGGAGAAAAATTGCTTTCCAGTCAAGTCTGATTCCTTCAAAAACCAGCACAATGAAAACTCACTCTCCTTTGGTCAATAAAAAATGAGCATTTAGAGAAAATCTCATTCCCAAGAAACACTTAATTACAACTTAAAATTTTAGAAGTGGCTTAAGAAATTCTGGCAGCCAAATTGCATTAAAATTTACAGTCATTTGCCACTTAACTCTGCGCATCTCATCCTAACTGCAGGAACAGCAGCAGCCCCGTGGCCTCAAGGGCAGTGAGAAGCAGGATGCCGGAGTGCAGCCACCCACAGTTCCTCTCAGCACTTTGTGGATGATTGCACCCACATGCACAATCTTCCTGAAAACTGTTTCACATGATCAGTTGATGACAAATGGGAAAGGTGACTCTTTATGAACAATAAGAAATAAAAATATCTAGGTGAACTGTCTAGCCTAATGTTGACAGGGTTGATTCATAGATAAGAAGAAATTTTCTTAGGAAACCAGACATATATTGAAAGATAAAACCTGTATTTTGAATAATAGAATCCTCTAAAGAATTTGAATTATGTTCAATTTTAATGTATACTTATTTTTTCAACTGTTTTGTTGTACACATCATAATGCAAACATCAACATGTGTGGTATCAATTAAATTAAATACTTCCATATTCTTGTGCAAGAGCAAAAGGCAAGGCTGTTTTCTTAATGACAAGATCTTTAAAGTATTTGTGACTTAGATATGGAAGAAACTACAACAATAGCAAAAAATTGTGGTCACTATACCCATGCATCTTAGAGATTTTTCACAGCTCCCCAGTGACTTTTTCTTGCTCCCTACACAGGACTAGCATCTGTTTTCCTGCTTTACTTTTCTAACACTACCAGCCATTCTTACCTGAGGGTCTCCATAATAAGTTAGTATACAGGGAGAAGGTGAAAAGCAACATTAGTAAGAGCCCTGGAAGAAATTAATTTGAAATCAAACTTGAATGTTATGCAACAGGACTACAGAACAGACAATATAATTTTAAACCATGAAAGAGTGTGATAAAATACAAAGACAAGCTGAAGCTTGTCTCTATGAGAAACAACTGGAAAACTGCTGCAGATAGATCAGAGTAGCAGAAATAAGCAAAATGATGGAAGAAATTATTTTGACAAAAATGCTGCACACGTGCAGAGAAATATGCCCAATTCGCATAAATGGACACATTCCAAAGTCTCTCAGTGAAAGAAAAAAAGTTTAATGTGAGTGCATATGTTTAACACTGATAACAAAGAGATTAAATAAAGTAACAAAAAGTTAATTTTTTTTTTCTTCTAATTCTTCTGAAAAGATAAAATCGTAAGCTAAACAGTAAAAGAAAAGAAAATTTATACATGCATATGTCAAAGTAAAGTACATAAAAGGGATGCTCACCTAAGTGGGAGATTCACATTCAGAAACACTGACAGCAAATGTGACCTTGTGAATTGTGTTTCAAGAAAAAGTAGGGTGGCATTGCCTTACACTATAACAAAAAATGCCAAGCTTCGAGTATAAGGTCCACCTTGAGATTAAAGATGTCCATTTTATTTAACAGACTTATAGACACCTATATTTAGGTGTCTATAAGTCTGTTAAATAAGATGAACATTTAAGAGCCATTTCTGTTTCTTAGTCATAGGCACCTCGACCAGGTAAGTGAGACACTTCACAGGGCTTTAGGAGACCCCAGACAGCTCTGTGCCCTGCTAGGAGTCCATGGTCAGACTTAGACATGTTCAATAACAGAAAGCCAATTTGTCTTTCAAAGTCTTTTACTCTTCCATGTTTGTCAGATTCACAACATTTTGTAAGCATCATCTGATAAATGCATAAAGCATTCTGCTTTCAGTTTGGTTTTCTACTGACAAAGAAAGCACAGAGAGGTCTGGGAGTAGCAATTTATATTTGAATTAGAGCTTGCAGAGCTACAGACATATTACACAAATCATTTCAGCTCACTTTTGCCAGAAATGGCAAAATAATACTATTTTCTAATAAAACTTCAAATCAGCAGCAGTAATTTCTCAGCTAAGTCATTGAGTCCCGCTCAGATGCTAAAAAGTAGTTTCTTTCTCAGTTATACACATTGCTTACTCCTTATTTGCTAATTGGTTCTTTGTTTTGGTCAGTTGTTTTACCGTTTTTAATTACATAAAGTCCTTTATAAAAATAGAAAATATTTCATTTAGAAACAAGTCACAGTACTACAACTTTTCTACAGAACTCAAAAAAAATTGTACTTCTAAAATGCTTTCAGATAAAGCAGGTCCACTAGGAAAGAAACTGAGTGCATTTCAGTAATTTCTAAGTTTTCTTGTAAATTTGTTTATTTTTATTTCTCAATTGCAAATTCTTTGCAAATTTTTGTTCCATTGAAACATAATGAGAGGCTCATTCCATTGAAAAAACCCTCCATGGGATCAGAATTTGATTATTAATTAGAATACAGAGTTGAGAAAAATAGTTTAAAGGGTTGCAAGTTTACTGCCCACCTCAACTGCTCAAGGAAAAGAACAAGAAAGAAAAAATTAAAATAAGAAAATGAAAAAAATGTAAGCAAAAAGTTAACAAGATAAAGGCCAACATTTTTACAGTGATCTGCTCAAGGCCACAAGCAGTAGTTCCCACTGCCCAATTATTTAAAACTATAGTAATATCTAGAGTTTTTCCAAATACCAATACTTAGTTTCCATGTGAACTAATTCCACCACCTGCTGTGTTCGACAAGCCTTAAACCTAACCTCAGCACTGGAGGACACTTTTTGGAAACAGACTGAACATCTCACAGGACACTGGAACCAATGGCATCACACCGTATATGCACAAAACCAAGCTGTAACCAAGAAACCTGTCCAGACAGGAAGAACAAAAACATAAGTGTGGATCCTAGCACATCCAACTGGGCATAGCAGAGGTGAGGTTTCTCTTGTGCTCCTAGGTATTCTGAAAATAAAAGTATGAATGCTTAATGCCACCTTGAAAGCCAGGTATGTACCTCTGACAGCAAATGAAGAAGCTTCTGCAAATAAAATAGCTGCATTACTTACATGTATGTTTAAAACTTTTTCAGACAAATAACTAAAATCCTCTAAATGTTTTAGCTAGAGAGTTTGTAACTTCAAATTATGTTGAACTTGGTGGCTCGTATGGCTTGGTGGCATGTGCACCCGTGGAGGACACTGCCATATGGTGTCCTGGAGAGGGAGTCAGATGTTTTCAAGAGCATCCTTCTTCCAAGAGCCAGGCTGAAAGCTGCTAATGAATAAAACCTGCATCAAGCTGAGCAACCAAAAGTGATGAAGTTTACAAACAGAATAGGTTACCCTGTGTTTTTTCAAACAGCTTTTAGTGGAAAAGCGTAACAAGAGGTATTTCAAATTAACTCTACTATCTTTATATGAAATGAAATCATATTTGACACTTTTTTTAAAGGAACAGTACTAACAGGAGTTGTACCTGCATCCTGTTACAAGTATGTACCTTAATGAAAATATTGTATAAAAAGGCTGGACTATGACATTTTGCAGCCTTTGTACCTGGAGCGCAGATAACATCTGCTCCTTTATGTAAAGAGAAATACTTCTTCCCTGCCCTCAACCCCTGATTTACCATCCCTACAAATTATCCTGAGACTGGAAGTTCAGGCTCAGCATTTCCTTCACAGCTTATCTATCATCACCAATATTACAGGCCAAGTCATTCACTCAGCTTCACCTGTTCAGCTCGACCAAACCTGAGGCATAAATTCACTGATTTCTGGAAGAGTTTCTATAACATAAAAGATCAAAACAGTCAAAGCTTTATGTGTGATTGTACCAGATCTTTTAATTTATTTCATTTGGTGGCAGCTCATCTGTTATTGCAGGGCAGAAATATAATTTATAGGGTTATTCAATACTGTTTGCAAGAACAATGAATTCTAAACACAATATTTGATATTTGTGCATCCTTTAAGTATAGGAACAAAAAGAAGACAGACTTTCATCTGATGGTAGATTTGATGGTGCCAAACAGAAAATTTAATCTAAGCACTTCAGGCAAATAGGTTTAAAAATAATAATGTTTTCCAGTTTGTAGGGAGAAAGTAAATCATACTGTCATGAGATCCCTTAATTTATCTGTATAGCAGAATTGTAAATGCAGAAGAAAACAACTTACTGAAATGTAAATAAAGCTTTGCATACAGTGCTAACAGGGCAAGTTTATTTAATATATTACACAAAGTCCTCATTGCTACCTTTCAGTTTATACTTCTATGGTAACAAACTTAAAATAAACAGAACCCTTGTGTGAAAATCCAATGCAAAATATCAACACTGATCCTTTTCAAACCCTAGAGACCGTTTAGCTCTTCACTTTTTTTAGTTTTAGCTACTAGAATTAGTTCAGTTATCAAAAGTAATAGTTTACCTATACTAAAAGTCTAATTATTTAAAAAAATAGTACTCCAAAGTTTCAGTTTAATTCTTACTCTTGAACACTGAGTAGCTGTAAATTTAGTAAAATTTGACCAACTTTATAGGATGTGGTAACAGAAAAATAGCTTTTTTTATATCCAAAACCGAGAAAACAGTAATGCTCAATGTATGCTCAGGTATTATACAGTTAAGCTTAATTCTGACACTGTTGTATACTACATGTTAGAAAAACAATGCCTGAAAACCTTACGTTGGCAAATTTTTGGGCACTTATAGCACTTAATAGCAGGTAAATTAGGTCCTTTATTTAAAGCCCATGTAGAATATCAGCACTAGAAGCACCAAGGTACTCCAGCATTTGAACCCAAAAATTGTGGATGTTTACCATTTTCTGCTTCAGGTCCTCATTTCTAAAATTGGAACAATTGAAGACTCACTGAAGAAACCTACCAGCTTACAGCAGTTCAATTCGTGATAACTTAAAAAAAAAAAAAAAAAGAGAAAATTAGCTAAATTGTCAGAAAACAACTGTAAGAGAATTGATAGTGCAACCTGATGTTAAATGGGCTCAAATAATTCAGGATATTGGAGCAGCTGGTACAATAATGGTTGCATAATTATTATAAATAGCAACTCCCTTGGCATCCTGAAATCCTGAATTTTGGCGTCTAGGCCTCCAAAATTAGCAGATACTTGTGCATAGGTTCTCGATACACAACTCAAGAAAAAAAGTATTTCTTCCTTTCCTCAAAACAAGAGGTATATTATCACAACTCTTTGGAAAAACCCTACAGTACAGATTAATTTCCTAAAACAGTGAATGAAAAAACAAAAAAAAAAAAAGGCCACAGAAGAGAAGTCATAAGGATACACTGTTGCTTGTTCCTAACCCCACACGGCAGGCCTGGGTACCACGAACAGGTTCTGCAACCACTAGGTTAAGAATTTCTTTAATGTAGTATTGCTGCAAGTATACAAAAGAAAAAAAAAAATGGAAAAAGAAAAATAGAGGAAAAAAGAGAGGGAGCAAGAAAAAGCACATGGCCAATGGGAATATAATGTTAGAAGGAAAAAGAGCTATCCAGCTGTTTTTCATTCAAGTACATAGGACTCTTTTTGGGATTTATTACTCAAACACACCAGACTTCAGCTCTTTAAGAAAATAGTTGCAGAGCCCATTTTAAGTTCACCCTGCTGCCTGTAAAAGGGGAGTCATGCCCCGTAATCTCTGCTCCAACATGGAGGCAGACCTGCCAGACATACAACTTGAAGACACAGAGCAATGGCAGCGGTGAATACTACCCAGTACAAAGATAATTCAAAACTGAGGGTTTTTTTCTTTCCTCTTTCTTCTGGAAGCACTTGCAACTCAGAGGATTTTCTCCTGCATTGCTGGGCTTTCTCCTGCACACCTCAGAGAAAAGCCCAGCAGGGCCATGCCCTGTTCGGGGCACCAAGAGGTCAGCAAAGGAGCAAACAGCGCTGTTCTGTGGCTTCAAGCCACCACAGCAGGAAAGGCAGCTGGTGCATATGCACTGCTTGGGGGCGGGGAAGGCTGAGCCCATGGGGCGGGGCTGGAACTGGGATTTCAGGTGCCATCTGCTGCTGGGTGTCACGGGCAGGAGAGGAGCCACTAGCCACCTGCCATGCCCAGCCTGCTTAGTAAACACACCTCGGGTGAGATCCCTGATGAACACAGCCCTGTTCTGCTCATACGGGCACACCACCCAGCCAACTCCCAACAAAGGGGACCAGTCAGCCTTGACACACAGGCTTCAGCCACAAGGGAGATTTTTTTCAGGAACCAGAGTGACTGCTACAGTCCAACAGACCCTGGAGTGAATAAAATGCCCGAACCATTCAACTTCAGACACTATTTTCCAATTTCTAGACCTCAAGACCAAGACCAACCAACACAATGCCAGGCAGAGGCTCATGTGTTGGTGTTTCCCTGCCTCCCACCCTTCCCATTGGATCTGAGCTTTTCCAAGGCCTTTCCCCCTCACCAAGTTGGATTCATTCTACTCCAGGTGTGCCTGAAGGCATTCCAGGAGATTATGACACCAGTGATAGCAGCCTGGGATGGGTGGGGAGAAAGTAGGTAGTCCAAACAGTGGAGACTAACTCCAGCACTCTGGTGATAGAAGACAGTCAACTAATCAAAGCCACAACAATGTTTGGCTAGTAAAGATCATGTTTGCGGTATAGGTGGGCAAAAGGAGAAAGGGACCATCTGCCTCCTGGGTTTCACCTTGACCCAGACTCTCCCCGCTGCCCAGACATCCTGCAGCAGTTTGCAAGCAGGGCTGAGCCCAAGGACTAGACAGATAACTGCAAGCAAGATCAGTGCCCCAGCCTTCTCCTTCAGAAGGAAATTAAATCTTCCCCCTCCAACATTTACATCTTTTCCCAATCCATGTTTTAATTGCACAACAGCATACTTTCCAAATATTATTTCACAAATAGCATAACAGAGTCAATTATCTTGTTTGTATTTGTCTTATGTTTTTAAACAACTTAATTATATTCTCAAAAAAAGATATCCACCTTGAAAGCAGCATATAACTTCTTTTGTGTAGGGGGAGCTTATGGTTTGTGCATGCCTGGCTACTGCATGCAGCCCATTCTTTAAAGTCAGAAAGGTTTGTTTTGGAGTTCTCCATTATTTTTTTTTTCCCCCACAATGTATTTCTTCACAGAACTGCAAAATTTTAGTCAATGATCAGACAAAAATAGCAAGTTGTTAGTAACTCCTTTCTCATAAACAGGAAACAAATACACTTCCCCTAATTTTATAGCATATTTATGGAAAATACTGACCAACAACTTAAAGACATTTGTACTACCAATCCTGTATCCTGTCTCTCTCTGTTGTACAGTGTGTACAGGACAGATTGCTTTGTTTTTTCTTGGGGAAACAGTCTGATACAGAAATGGTCCCTACATTTCTCAGAACAGCTCTCTCCCTCCCTTTGAAGGCATTTACACTGGACAGTGGAATCAGTGTGGGAGAAAAAGAGAGACAAAGGAAAAGTTTACTTCAGTCATGAATGTAAGCCTTGGAGTTATAGAAAAATGGCTAGGCCCTATTCAGCTGAAGAGTAAAAAGAATTACATAAGACTCTAAATTCTTCTGGGCAGCTTTGAACCAGAAAAGTTCACCATCTGCTACAGAGAGATAAATGTAAATCGGGAGCTGTGGTACAACTTCAGTTTGTGGTGCCCAGGTCAATCAGTGCTAGTGCTTGCCTTTACTCCAGAAAGGGTTTGTGAGGAACAACCAGATTGCCTTCCCCACATCCTTCAGTGCAGGCAAATATCACTCATATCTCAGGATAGTAAGGAACTGTCACAGCAATACTTTACTTTAAGCTTCTCAAAACCCACAGAAGTATAGCCAAGACCAGAGGTGACCATCATAACGAGCAGAAGTTACCAGCTCAACAGCAATCATTAGGAATAATCTGGAGAGTTTCAATAAACTGATTTTAAAAGTTAATATTTCATGGCATGTTTCCCAGTATCTCAATACGTTTGTATTTCTGTATCCTTAAAAGTGAACATTTCACCATTATTGTTAGCACACAAACATGAAAACGAGAAACAAATTCGTAAAGGTCTAGGATTTCAATCTTGGGCAAAAATAGTCAAACTTGCAAGAGACATTGTGACTAAAGGCTAGTTACAGATACAGACCAACAGGCTGACATAGAATAAATTAGATCCTGAGCTTGTCAGTGTCAAAAAACATTCCCTAGTACACAGTCACCACATTTGTACAAAAAGATGTTTTCCTTAGGAGGCAAGGCAAGGAGCTCTGGATACTACTTCTCATGAAGACAAGTTAGCCTACATTCTCATACCCATACAAATCCCTTTGGACTGTGCTGTATCTTCCAGATTTTCAGAGAAATAACAAAGCTGTAGTACTTCTGTCCTATTTCCAAAAGTTTCAGCATGAAAAAGAAGCACATAAATTTTGATCCTGTATTAAAATTACAGTCCCAAGTAAGCAAGTTTCTCCACAATAGGAGCCCTAGTAACACCTCTCAGAAAACTACTGAAAAGACACTTCTCAAAAATAAAAAAGCCAATTAATTTTGAGGTTTTTTTTCTTTTTTCTTTTTTTCCTCTTTTTTCTCATACTTACCTGCCAGTAGTTTTCATCCATTTATCACAAAACTATTTTGAGGATAGGATCTAGTATCTGGACCAGGACCTAACCTAGGTATTTGCCAAAGTCCTCAGAACATTTTACAGATGCTGTGGTAAATCATTTTTTGACGTGCAGTTTAAAACCAAGGTACACTAACCTAAAAAAGTCACAAAAAAGTAGGACAGGAGTTCGACACTTACTTTGATAGAAAAAATGCTTCTTGTTAAAAACCCTCCTGAGCTAAGAGGAATTTTTGCCGCTTCACTACCACATAAAAGTCTTAAATTTCCCATAAATATATT
Source organism: Tichodroma muraria (assembly GCA_013390105.1). Taxonomy (NCBI): domain Eukaryota; kingdom Metazoa; phylum Chordata; class Aves; order Passeriformes; family Sittidae; genus Tichodroma; species Tichodroma muraria. The sequence continues at coordinate 10,611 of WAAG01030452.1, forward strand.
TGTCCTAAATACTCAGGATTATGGACAGCTGAAACACAGACCTACAAAGTCATCACTCCTGCTGTTAGGCTGCAATTTATCCATAGCCTTGCTTCTCATCAACACTCCAAAAAACACAGGAAAAAAGCACAATATCAAGCACATGCTTTTCTCAACCACTAACAAGCTGTTCCCTCCCTCCCTGAAAGCCCAGAGGCTGCTTTAAACAGGGTCTATGAAAGGGAGCATGGTACCTGTGGCTGGTGCTGCTGTTACAGTACACCCATGATGATTCCTTTCCGGGAAGGATCAAAGCCACCCTTCCTTGCTGTGCTCCCCTTTTCTCCTTGCCAGGGGTTTGGCATTAAATGAGCCCCATTTCAGCACTGCCTACCTCAATTTCCACTGTAAGTCCAACAAGATCACCTAACCAAGTGATTCACAGAAATGCAAGTACAAAGTAAAGACTGCAACTAAATAATTCTTCCAAAATCAGAGAATCAATGCTTTGATGACACTTTGTGACCAGATCTAAACTGCATAATTTGATTTAAGTGAAACAAGAACAGCAAACAGGAGTTAAACCGTAACAAATGCTTAGACTAGTATGGTAGAAGGCAACCACCCACACCTGTGACAGATCACTTGTACAGCTTTTCAGAGTGCCAAGAACTTACTTTTGTCACGAAAGTGACCGTTCATACTTTGTTTAAATGCTCAATACCACAAAGCCAATGCCATGAATACAAGGCAATCTTGTTCATTAATTACACAGATGGTTTTAAAGCGCTCATCATTGCCAGGCTGAACTTTTAAAGTGCCTTAAAATGTGCGCCTTGTCACGTATTCAAATGCATCACAGTTATATTTTCTTATGTAAGATGAACTAAAACTCTGGTCCCTAAAATGAACAGCAAGGTTCCTATGGGCCACAGGTGATACCACTTATCTGCTACAGCACGAAGGAAAGAAGGCTATTACTGGAAACAGAAATGACAGGAAAACAGTCTTAAAAGGATGCAAAGCCATACTTTCGAGATTAATGTAAAGGTTTTTTATTAGCTTTGTGTTTTCTGCCCTCCTTTTTTTCTATGTTTACAACACCAGAGGAAAGACTCCTGTGCTATATTAGATTAAGGTACTGACTTGGGAATGATCATTCCCAAATTGTAGTTTCAGCTCCAATACTCACATACTGCAGCAGAGCAATTCAATTAGCCTTCCTCTGCATTTGCTTATCTTCCTGTGTAATGGGGATAAGATCTCCAGAAAAGGGTTCTATAAAGCTTAATCTTTATAAAACTCCTAAGATGAAACAGAAATATGCCATACCAAATAAAATGTACACAAATAAAAAGGGCATAAATAAGTTCTGCATACTAGAGCTAGTTGGAAAAAACTACAACCAAACAATTATCCATCCCAGAATCCTGCTTTATTTAAATCAAAATGCTACACACAATTCATATCCATTGTGCTGACATTTAATATCAAAAGACTTCTTCTGACAGTTTTTGAAGCATGTGTGTGGATTCATTTGGAATATTAACAATAAAATAAAATTTTTAAAAAAACCCAAAACTTAAAGTGCTCCATAAAATGGCATTTATTTTCAATAACTTTATTTTTAAACTGCTGATATGCACTACATACTTGGGAAATTTTATGTCAAAAAAATTTAACTGTGCTTTAAAACACTTTATTCTTTTCCAAATTGACATTTTAAAAAAGATTTTTGTGATCTGAATATATCTGAATATATTCTTATATGAAAAATTCAATTCACAGTTTCAGTGTTAACTACAAAATTTTCAATTATGTGCTGTCACACCTTCCTATGACTTTTATAAAGTGAGTCTGTATCCTTATATTTAATTAAAACTACTCTAATAGGAATTAATATTTTTTAATATTCAAGCAATTATTTATTAAATTTAATATATTGATACATAAAGCAAATGTCATGGTGAATTAAGTCTTATTCCTCAAGTTAGAGACTGGCTTTGTTTTGTTTTTATTTTACTTTCTTAAACTACATAATCTGAATTATTATAAAATATTGGAAGATTTTTAATCTGAACTATTATAACATATTTGAAGGTTTTCTCTGCCTTTGTAGAGCTTTGATTTTTTGTTTTCATTAATTATGTATGAAAAACAACTACTATAGTAAGTTTTTGCTGAATTCTTTTTTACCCCCAGTTAATTTTCTCTACAGTTACAAATGGAACTGGGGATTAAGAAAGACAGACACTGCAGGCCGAAGAAGTCCTTAGCAACTTTATACAGAGTTATTACCTCAGACTTCTGCAGCCCATTATATCTTTTTACTGAAATAAGCATGATTATTGCACCCTGAAGCACACTTTAAATGTCATGATATATTGGTTTGCATTAGAGTTCATCTACAGAGGATACATTGTTTAAGTAAAATGATTAAAACAATATTTTTTTTCCTGTCATTTGGGAAAGATTTTTATCCTCTCTCCTTTGAGGTAGGTTAGAAATTCAGGTATCTATGTAGAAAGCGGAAGCCTTCAAATATCCTGCTGAGTCCCTGAGCCCTTATGGGATTTAGGTTTTCACAAACATCCTTAAATGCCCAACCTCCAATTCCACACTGGCCTTAGCGGTCCAACAATTATAAAGCAA